>JAURVB010013966.1:0-36362 GCA_033002965.1 Piper betle | reverse complement strand
ACATGAGGATAATACTGGAATGGTGGAAGATGATCCAATCAACTTTCATCAAGCCATGAAGAGTTCTAATTCTCAAAAGACTCTCAATTTCATCGAAAGACTCATTCAGAATAATTATGGCATTAGTGGCACACTTTGACCTTGAGTTACATCTGTAACACCCCAAATTCGGTTCACGCTTGTGAACCGAACCGGCATGTTACAGGCCCCGGTTAGGTCGGCTAACTCGAACCTAACTCGTGCGGATCTAATCTCGACGTCTTAAGATGTAGATACGACTTGTCATGCATGGATAAATGCATAAAACCCTAACATGATACTACATGGATGACGTGCAACCTAAATTTCACATCATTACAATTACGATAAAAATTCTGAAATAAAACAGACAGGGTCTCCCCTAAAAGTGCAATTATGGGCCCACCCTGTCAAAATATATATATATATATAAATATATACACATGCATCCATGATTTCATTCACACAAAATCTAACATATTATGAATTCATTCTGAAGCTGGGGTTTCAACCCACCACGCTTCCGCTGCGCATCTCTGATCATGTTCACATTCTATCATGTCTCATGCATTTAAACATGTCATTCACAATATAATAACATAACAACACAATATTAAACATTCAGAAATCTAACATGTGTGTGTGTACAAGACCTCATTGCTCCTCCGTCCAAGCTGGCTCCTCCAACTCGTGATTATTACCTACATATAGTATAAAAACACGTCAGTAACAAGTGTTACTGGTCCGGAAAATAAAATAACTATAACAAGCTGGCTATGAGAGCAAACTCTCATATGAAAGAAAACATCATATACTCCACATGAACACTCTGAAGGGCACTACTGAGGAGCCACTGGGCTGCAGACCCGAGTAGCATCCCGAACTTACTGATCTGCTGCTGGTACTGTGCCGCTCTCGGCACTTCTTTTTCAGTACTTCTCGTGAAACTTTATCCTAAGCCCTCTCCGTACCTCCATATTTCTCCTGGCCTTGAGCACGAAGGCCGAGTACTCTCAGGCAGTCGCCTTTAGTACCCTTTGAACCACAAGTCTGGACATGCGCTGTACTAAACAGTACCCGTAAACCTCCACGTTCTCCGGGTGTGAGGAACTCAAATGCGGAGTTGTCAGGATCCCTCGGGAATGGAACAGTCCGCTGGCACTAATCCAGAGCCCACTTTGACTGTCACGGCATCCTCTGCATGGTACGTGCAGTCGATTTCTCCATCTCTCGTCTCACTGAAAACGCGAAAACTACATATATATAGGGTTGGGTAGGGATTTATATAATAGGCCCGAAGGCAACTTGTGGTGGATCTTGTTTTCGAAATCATCCTCGAGGGATCTCATCCTCGAGGGGTTATTAATCCGGAAATCTGTTCGGCTAGATGGCCCGAGTTAAGTGGGATCCAATAAAACGCCACTTAACCCGTCCTGCAAATGATAAGATAAACATACAATAGAATAGACGTAAAACAGAGTCGAGTCCTAAACGGACCTGGTAGAAGCTCCAAGCGTGTCATCGCGCCTAGGCGGCGAGCTCCTACTCCGTACCTACACATCAAAACTAAATACTAACGCCCGCTAACTAAATGATGCATCAAACTCAATAAACATCACACAATACGAATAACATCCATCAACAGTCAAGTAATCATAAATATGAAAGTAATTCTAACTCATCCTATTCATACCAATTTTATTATGTTTTTCTAAGTTACATCATGGTCACTTATCATGCTTCATGACTCGATCTACCTCATTAGATCACTTACTCTTCATTCACACTTAATCTCATCATGCAACTCATCACTTCATCCATCATTATAACATTAATCACATCAATTAACCAATCCTAGCATGCTGTGCTAACAATCATATCAATTTTAAATAATCAAGTCGGAGGTAATTATACCTCACGTCATCGGCAATCGGCGACGGCTAGGGTTCCGTCGCGCGGCTCGGAGCTCGAATTCGGCGCTCATCGGCGTCCGACAGTTTGATCGGGCTCGACTGGGTGAGCTCCGCGGAAGATCCGGTGAATTCCAGCGAATTCTAGAAATTCCGATTTTCCGGCGGCTTCGGCGGTTTTCCGGCAACTTCCGGCGGTTTTCCGGCGACAATCGCCGGCGGCGTCTACTAGTCGGATAGGGGTCATGTAGGGTACCATTGGAACCGGCTCGGCGAGCCCGACTCATCTACGAGGTCGACATGGTCAGCCGAGGTGGTGGCTCGCCGGAAAATGGCTAAAACAGAGGCTGGCGGCGGTGGTGTGCTGAGATCCGGCCGGCCACGGCGGCGATGGCCTCCGTTCCGGTCGAGGAAGGTCGCTGGAGGGCTGAGGGTGCTGAGGCGACCAACCGATCGTGGCGGCCTGGTCGCCGGCGGCAGAATCGGCGACGGAAGCGCAACGCAGACGTGGCATCGCGGCATGGTTTCCGCGTCGCGGTGGCCCGATTGGGGCCGGGCCTGGTCGGGCGGCATGGCGACGTCGTCGCGGGGCTAGGCGGCGACGATCGGCGGCCGGACGGGCGTCCACGGCGGCGGCGGCGGCGATGCGCACAGGGGCAGCGTCGGGGTTTGGGTCAAGAAGATGTCAGGAGGGAGAAAATAGCTCAGTGGCAAATTTCGTAAATAAGTACTTGACTCGTCTCCGACTCAGAGTCAAGATAATAACTAAGTCGTATTAAATCCTAAAAAATTCATAAAAATTGGAAAAAATCCCATAAAATCAAACAAACACCAAAACATTATAATGATATGCTCTAGAACTATCAACCCACCCAAAATGCCCGTAACGCGTCCTAACGCGGTAAACGACCTAAAACTAATTCTACGATCCATTATATATCATAATAAAAAAAATGAACTGCATACTCTCATATATTCTGATAACTCATTCTTTTCTGCTGTGTTCATGACGTTATCATCATATACTTGGGTACACATGACCCTCATGGCTCATACACGAGACTGGCGTCGGCTCAGTACACGTGTTCTGAAACTGACTCGACTCGAAAATAACGGTCGAACCGACCGGTTCTGAATATAAAACCCTGACTCGAATCGTAGGTTTTACAATATCAGATTGATGTAAAGACTGCGTTTCTAAATGGTGACATTGATGAAACAATTTATATGGTGCAACCAGAAAACTTTGTATCAGGAGATTCAAAGAATATGGTATGCAAATTAAAGAAATCCATCTATGGACTTAAGCAGGCTTCTCGTCAATGGTATCACAAATTTCATCAAGTGATTCTCTCGTTTGGTTTTGAGATGAATGTTATTGATGATTGTATATACCATAAGTTTAGTGGGAGTAAGTATATTTTTCTGGTTTTATATGTTGATGATATATTGCTTGCCAGTAATGATATAAGTTTCTTGCACGAAACCAAGAGTTTTTATCAAAGAAATTTGAAATGAAAGATCTTGGAAATGCGTCTTTTGTATTAGGAATTCAAATACATCGGGATCGTTCTCGATGTATACTTGGATTATCACAAAAGACCTATATAGAAAAAGTGCTTAAGAGATTTGGCATGCAAGGTTGTAAACCAGGAGATACCCCTGTTTCTAAAGGAGACAAATTCAGTCTCAATCAGTGCCTTAAAACTGACATAGAAGGAAATGAAATGCAAAAGATTCCCTATGCTTCAGTAGTAGGAAGTCTTATGTATGCTCAAGTATGTACGCGTCCAGATATTGCGTATATTGTTGGAATGTTGGGCAGATATTTAAGTAATCCAGGATTGGATCACTGGATAGCAGCCAAAAGAGTCATAAGGTATCTTCAGAGAACAAAACATTACATGCTTACCTATCGGAAGTCAGATCAACTTGAGATCATTGGGTATTCTGATTCTGATTTTAGTGGATGTCAAGCTATGTCTACCTGCTTGCTGGAGGAGCTATTTCTTGGAAGAGTGCTAAGCAGACACTCATAGCTTCTTCCACCATGGCAGCTGAATTCATAGCTTGTTATGAGGCATCCAATCATGGAATATGGTTGCAGAATTTTGTCACAGGGCTGCGCATTATTGATAATATTGAAAGACCACTTAAGTTATTTTGTGACAATCAGTTTGCAGTATCATATTCAAATAACAACAGGAGCTCATCTAAATCAAAACATATAGAGATCAAGTTCCTTGTTGTGAAAGAAAGAGTTTAGAGTGATAAAGTTTCGGTAAAGTCTCTATAGAGCATATTGGGACAAACTCTATAGTTGTGGATCCACTTACTAAAAGTTTACCGCCCAAGGTCTTTCATGAGCATGTTGCTCATCTGGGTGTTGTATCATTTGATGATATGTTACTTTAGTGGGAGTTTGTTTTGTTGAGGTATTTGGTTTATGTTTCACTCTATTTTGGTGATCTCATAAGGTTGGACCAGTTGAAAATAGGCATGTTCAGATCAAATTACATGTAATTTTCATGCTACACATCCATACTTGATCTATGTCATTTAATTATGTTGATGTATGTGACCATGGATGGGTTTAGTTACGATAAATGTAACGAAAATCGCCTTGATCCTATATTAACATTAATTAATGGACGAGATTGTTATTTTGGAAGAATAGCATATGTTATTTTGGAGCTCATACGGTAATATACAATTATCTTTATATATATAGTCCAAGTGGGAGATTGTTGGATTTTGGACGTATATATACAAGTATATAATTGTATCATATGCTATTAATAAGGTTTGGGCCTAAATTAAATTGATCTATTAAAGTTAAGGTTAATGGGCCATTAATATTTAAGATAAATATGTGGAGATACCATATATTTAAGATGAGTATGGATAAATATGTGTAGATACCGTTTTCGTAATCTCTAATTTATGATGGGTTAAATTGGAATTATGAAAGATAAGGATAAATACGGTTATACGAATAAATACGGTTATGGTCCTCGAATTCACACCGTAGTTTTTCTTTTCTGGTATCCCATCATCCAGGAACTCTGGCTTTGGAGAACCGGTGTAGAATTTGGAAGATCAAAACCTAAAGAAGTGAAGAATCGTTTTGCTATTATGGATTCAGGTACGCTTCCGTAATTAAATTTTATTTTCTTGATGATTTAATCTGAAGAAAGGTTTTATTGATGATGGTTTTATCATCTGTATAATTTAGTTAAAGTTAAAGTTTTTATTCAACAAGTACACCAGGATCTTTCATTTCAAATTTCTTTGATAAAAAACTCTTGGTTTCGGGTAAGAACCTTATATCATTGCTGCAAGCAATATATCATATACATATAAAACCGAGAAATATACCTTACTCCCACTAAACTTATGGTATATACAATCATCAATAACATTCATCTCCAAAACCAAACGAAGAATTCACTTATACCATTGACGAGAGCCTGCTTAAGTCCATGGATTTCTTTAATTTGCATACCATATTCTTTGAACCTCCTGATACAAAGCTTTCTGGTTGCACCATATAAATTGTTTCATCAATGTCACCATTTGAAACGCAGTCTTTACATCCATCTGATATAACTCAAGGTCAAAGTGTGCCACTAATGCCATAATTATTCTGAATGAGTCTTTCGATGAAATTGGAGAGTCTTTTGAGAATTAGAACTCTTCATGGCTTGATGAAAGTTGATTGGATCATCTTCCACCATTCTAGTATTATCCTCATGTTCTTGGAGAAAGATGATATAATCATCTGAAATTACATTTCTCTTTTCTCTTCTGGATCTCCTCAATGACATTTGCTCTTGAGGTTGTTGAGTTTGCTCTTCAGGTATAACTTGATTAGGGAGATTTTCTGACATTGTCTTGTAATTCTGATATTATTTCTTGAACAACATCGGGAATATAATCATGATCCTGATTATTGTCAAGAACAATCATGGGACGAGAATCAGATTCTTCTTCAAAGACAAAGTCTCTAACTTCATTTAATAATGTCTTTCCTACCTCCTCCCTTCTTTATGCATAGAAATGTAATTCATCATGCAAACTGTTTTCTTTGTGGAGCTGATGAGGAAACTTGTATTCATCTTTTTATGAGATGCCCTGTTGCTCGAGCTATTCTCTTAGAACTATGGAATACTAATGTTGATACTCACCCTTTTACCACGGTTAAGGAGCTTATTACCAATTGCATATATCTCCAATATCAATTCAAGGAAGATGACCTCCTACTCATCCTCAAAATCTTGCTCATGGCAGAAGAGATGGAAAATTAGAAATCATTTTCGCTTGGGTCTAACAGATGTTTTTGATATTCACTCCTTTCTTGGTAATTTGCAATATAAGTTTCAACACTATGGTGAGCTCCTCTTTCAACAGTTGGTGAGACGAAATTTTCTTCACCCGACTCCCAAAACAAATAAAATATCTCAATTGCAATCTTCTCTGGTTAGATTATATTGTTTGCTTTGATGGTAGCTTCAATCATGAAACGAGCATGGCTGGTTGGGGGTTTGTTGTTTTTTATCCTTGTGGTTATGTTCAATCTTCTAATCATGAACATATTGCACGATGCCCAAATTCAGAATCTGCCGAATTAGAGAGTTTCTATCATGCTCTTCAAGCTATATACACAAAGAAATATTCAAATGTCATTTTGTCACTGACTGTTTGAATATAGTTAACTTTATTAAACTGAAAAAAGAATGTATTTTGTGATCAAAATATCAACTGGCGAACCAATGTCTATTTCTAATTTATGTAAGGCAATGGAATTCATGTTTTATAGTGTTCAGATTCCTGCTTTTCAAAGCTATGCCGCTCATATTTTAGCTGACAGAGGGCGGCTTTCTAATGTTTGTAATTTTGTCACTGCTTAATGGAAGCAAAGACTGTCTCTTGAAAAATAAATTACGCTTTACTTATTTCAACACCTTTTAGTCTGCAAGGTAGGGAGGGATCAACGGTACCCAGGTACATTGGTTGGTTATAGAACTTTAATGGGGAGGCTGTTTGTGATGGGTGATGGAGACAATGCGAATCCAAATTTTGTTAATTTGTTCGGTATGTGTAAGTGATGATCTCGAAACTGTGGTAGCGGGTGAACACACGCAATATTTATTAAGCACTTCGGTTCTCACATTCATTACTTACAAGTTAAGATTAATTATGCTAATAAAGATTTGTTTATAGATTTTTCAATTTATTTAATTAGTTTTTAAAGAATAATTTTGGCCCATCACCATGTCCTTGATATATAATATTCTCAAATTAGTCCTATATATTCAATACCGACCATATAATTAAGATCATATGTTAATAAAAATGATATCCATTTTTGAAAAACCAGTTGAAAAATATATATATTATACATAGGGTTGTTAATTGAGCGAGCCAGCTCGTGAGGGCTTGGCTTGAATCGACTTGAAACTCGATATTTAAATGTTTGAGCTCGTACTCAAATCTTACGAGTTGAGCTTGAGCAAGGTTGCATTCAACTCGACTTGATTCAGTTATAATTTGTACTCAACTCGTAGCTCGACTCAATAAAATAATATAATAATTTAATTTTTATATTATATCTTTTATATATATATATATATACAATATAATAACAAAGAAGTGAGATAGTTGAAATGGTAAGTATTCAAGTTGATGTCCTCAAGGTTTTGAATTCAAACTACATATTTTTTTAAGTGCGGTACTTTTAACTTTTAATCGAGCTGAATTTGTTCTCACGAACGAGCTTAGTTCTCAACCTGGTACATTGTTTATGTGCAAACTTAATATATAACGGGTTTATAACGACGTCCCTCGTAAGCTGGAAGCAAGCCACATATCAAGGGATCAATCATGCACGCGGTTATTTATATGTTATAAATTGATCGAATATCTCGTACAATTTCAACCTATTGCTACTGCATATCAGACCATTCCCAGGTAAATATTTAATGCACTTGAATTATTTTGTCACGTTAACTCCTACATGACTGGCTACCTAGTTTTTAGGATAATTTATTAAATTATATACTGGGGCGACTCTGATGAGGGTGGTGCCATCCCACCAACCACATTTTCATGGTTATTTTAAGAAATATTACAAAAATTTTCGAAACAGGGTTTCTTATCGTAAGATTACCACAAAAAAAGTCTTTCCTCCAATGTATTTGAATCTTGTATATTGTATTGGGTTTCCCGCATAATATATTGGTTTATATTTTATCTTTTTTACAAAAATTAAATAAAAAATATAATCAAATTACTCAAATAATTAAATCTTATATAGATAAACAGATAAATATAGAGAGAGACCAGATTATATCTAATTGAAAAATAAAAAAACCACAACTTTGCCTAGACGGTTGAACCCAGCCAGAGGCGTCTAGAAATTAGCAGCCTGATGATCACGTCCCTAAGGTAGATCCGCCGTGGATAATTGGATCTGCTATTAAAAAAATTTTAAAAAAAATTATAAGAAGCCAAATCAAGCAGTAAATAACTAGATTTGGTCATCAACAACCCGATCTAATTTGGCTACGCAGGAAGATCTTGCCCGAAATGGCAAAATCTAGCCACGGAGGATAGTTGGACCTAGCCAACCATTGCCAGACTTAGGTGTCCCCATCACATCTGGCAGGGGTGGTCGATAAGGTGGAAATATATATTTTTTTTGTAAAAAAATATTAATTTAAATCATTTATATAATTAAATAACAGAAATTAACCGGGAAGTAAGAAAATTTTCCTATCCTTCTTGCCCCCGAGGTAAAGAAACCTCTATATATATATATATATATATATGCATACACACCCATATAAATTAGGATTTTTATTTATTTTAATTATTAAGAGGGTGCTTTGGATTACAATTCTATTTGAATCTTAAATATCATATTGTTTAATAAGGAGTCCCAATTATTTTTTATAACTCTTCTAGGAGGCAAGGTTTTAATTTTTTTGGGGGGCTCATGGTAAAAATATTAGTATTTTAAAAATATTTTAAATTGGATTATAACATATAAGAAAGCTTCATTTAAGAGGCGAATATTTTTCCGTATATAAATATATAAGAAATTAATATTGACATTCTTATATTAGTTACTTTTAATGTGAGCCCTTAAATTACAATAATGGTTGGATAATAGGGATAATTTTGTCCAAGTCACAAAAAATACAAAAAATATGTGATCTTAATAAATGGCTAGATTTTCATGTTGGTGATATTCTTATATATTATCTGTTGTTCATATTAAGCTTTCTTTTAAATATATTGATTGATAAATAAATCAATTAAAAGAAAAAGAATAAATAAATTTATTTTAATTTTAAATTGACTTAGTTCAACTTAAACTTGACTCAACTTTTCAATTTAACTTAAAAATTATTCAAACAAATGATACGAGACTTTTGTTATTAGCTGCGCTATGTGTGCACCTGGCTTGCTTTTGAGCTTTGACACGCAGATGCGCACAAGTATATATACGTTAGATGATCGGTGGGTATTGCGTGCGCCCTCAAGGGACGCACTTAGGGACGCAAGCGATGATGAGTATAGATGATTTCGATCATTAACGGTCATCATTTGATGCATCCGCAAGTGGTCCTGAGCGTGCGGATGCAATGTTGGTTCTTATACGTGCGTAAAAATTAGTCTTCATTTTTAATTTAATGTATATTATATATATAAGTAAAGGGCTAACGAGCAACTCCCCACGTCGTTTTCTCTAGTAATCAATTAACCTCAAACAAATAAGACAAGAATCAAGAACTGGTGGCAGCATGCAATATGTATACAAGCCATGGTGACTTGCTTGGTCCAGTGAGCGCAAACATTAGGCTAGAATACAACATGAAAAATCTGCTTGTCGCAGCAACGAAAATGGCCTAAGGAAAGGCCACTGGAGGCCGGAAGAAGACCAGAAGCTGTGCGCTGCATTCACAAACAAGGCCATGGCAATTGGAGAGTCCTCCCCAAACTTGCTGGTGAAGCAGCCTATAGCTAGATATAGGCTGCTAAAATACTTGAGGCCGGATATTAAGAGGGAAAGTTCTCCTTCGAGAGCATAGTTACAAAAATCAGAATCGACTTTTGAAAGAGTCATTGAATCAAATTGAATCGGTCTAAATCGGTCCAAATTGGTCATATAAAAAATTTGACAACTCATAACATAAATACATAAAATACATAATTATATAATTTCTCAACACAAATACACAAGTTTATAGTTTAATACAAATACAAAAGATCATCACTATTTATCATCATAAGATTACAATTTCATAAGTTTAACGTTTGATATATTATGCCATCTTATGTACCTATTACATTAATCATTTTATGAAAGTAATACGACTCTATAATATGAAAAGGAATGGCACAGTGATAAAAGAATTGAGCAATAGCTGTTTGTAATTCCTCTTTTGTTTTCTTTTTTATTATCATAGAAATTCTTATTTGCTTTGATGTACTCTTCTTCTCACTTTTAACAAAAGATATCTTCCTCATCGTTTTGTTTAATTTGCTCCAAAACTTTAATCTCTTTCATATCTGACTCATTTAAACTATATGAACATATTTCTTCTCTAATCTTTTCTTTTTTGGCCTTTTACACACTTTTAAAATAGTCTTTCATTTTTTGTATATATGCTTTATGAACTTTCTTACAAGCAGCAACATTTCCTTTCATTCCAGCAATATGTTGCTTGAAGAGATATACCCCTCCACTTATGATTTTTTTATAAAAGTTACAAGTTATTTGCTTCTTGAATGCATCAATTGGTGTGTCATATTCCCAACCAATATCCATCTTCCCTATACCAAATCTGTCATTGATAAAAAATACAATAACAGCTAAATTTAAAATCTAAGTGAGTGCTAAAACAGAAGGATATCGTGAGATCGTTAATTAAATTAACAAATTCATCATAAATCAATAAATTCATCAACAAATCAACCATCAACCATCAATATTTCAAACCAAAAGAGGAGGTCAAGAATCCACAACCTAGAAAGCATCCAAGCGACATTTTCCACCAATCCCTTTCCACCAAGTGCAAATGAAGAGACAACATCAAATTAGAAATATACAAAAACTTAATGACTAATAAAATTTGGACAATTTATTGCATAACAAAGCATGCTCAAATAAGCAGAAGCGGCTCTCCTTATTGAAATTTTTTTCAAATAGTTCACAGGCAAGCAATACAATCCTACGCTTCTAGACAACTAAAAGAACACAAACTCAGATAAAATTCATAACATGTTGATTATACAGCCCATTGCGTTAGAGAATCATACACAACTAAGAACAAAAGACCGACCATTGATAATTAAGATCATAAATTATATTAATCAACCGTCAACAAATTCATCATAAATCAACAAATTCATCAACAAATCAACCATCAACCATCAACATTTCAAACCAAATGTGTACAATGTCGGATTTGTTCCAACAACGACATTGATACTTGAGATCATAAATTATAATAATCAACCATCAACAAAGCCAAAAAACCAGCAAAAATCATACCCTATAACAAACAAAAAATTTGCACAACATACAATTTGTAATAAAAAACAACTAAATATCAAAAAGAAATGAGCACCAAATTTATCATCAACATCCGCATCAACAAACATCATCTAGAACAAATACCAAATTTGCACAGCATAGAATTTGTACCAAACTAGAACAAACAGAAAAGGTAAACACAAAAATTTTCAAAATTTTTTTTTTGCAAAGGTACAAACAGAGGCTAGAGGGAAGGGACGGTAGCAGAGGGAAGGGCGAAGGCAAGGAGCAGCACACGGGGTCGGTGGCGAAGGGAGGGATGAGGCAGGAGGGAAGGGGTGGCGGCAGACTGGCGGATGCAAGGGGTGGCAGTGGAGGGAGGGGCGGAGGCAAAGGGCGGCGTACGGGGTCGGCGGTGGAGGGAGGGGTGAGGCTAGAGGGAAGGGGCGGCGGCAAGGATCGGTGGTGGAGGACGGGCGGAGTGAGGGGAGAAGAGGTAGATTTTAGGTTTTTAAATTTTGATTCTACTTTTACCCATGCGTAAATAATTTATTTATAATTATACTAGGGTATTTTAGTCATTTATCCATAAAAACCGATTCTTTCCGATTTACTTCAATTTCAAATCAGCCGTGAATCAGTTGGAATCGGGGTAAATTGGCCGATTCGGCAACCATTTTATAAAAAAACGATTTAAGGGGTTTTTGGATCAGATTACTTCTGATCTGAGTTAAATTGGCCTTTGGAATCGGCCAATTTTTTTATCACTGCTCAAGAGCAGCGAACCATCCTCAATCTTCACTTGATACTCGGAAGCAAGTAAGCCGCCACAAAATCTTTCTAGAGTTGAACAGCGTTCAAAAGTTAGAACATTTTCGCAGCGTACGTACGTTGAAAACACTTAACAAACACATAAACAACAGTTAATTATCAGAGTTGAGCTCCCTAGCTTGTCCAGTGGCATTAATTACTGTTTCCTTTCTTCAATTCAAATCTTATATTTTACAAGTCTGGAAGATAATGATCAGTTTTACTTGATTAAGATCATGGTTGGGCAGATGGTCAACCATAGCCACTCATCTCCGTGGCCGGACAGACAGCGAGATATAGAACTACTGGAACACCGCCCTCACGAAGAAACTCACCCAAGTACCCACCTCCCAATTAGAGACGACCCCTTGGCCATCATTTCTCGCCTCGTCGCCTTGGCCAACCTCACAGAGGCAGCACCCGATAACCATTACCTTTGGGAGTACAAGGCTGTGCAAAACCCGGCGCCGTCCTCGCCGGAGGCCATGCACCTACTTGGACACTGGTACTATGGGCAATGACATGATTTTCAGATACGTCCCAAGCACATTCTCCCTAGACAAAGCCACAACTGCAACTGAGCTAATATTCGATAATTGGCAGTGGAAGAAAGGTTGTGTACATTCGTACGGTACGAGACGTTCTGTTTTGCGATCCAACGTACACGAGAGTGAGGGAGCTGCCATTGGCACTTTATACGGGTCTGATCATTATAATAACATCTCGGACAGGGATCTATCTCATGAGTTTGCAGATGAATCGTACAAGCCGCTACACCTTTTGGCCTGACGAACTATTGCTGTAAGAGACTTTTGATCTTTGAGATGCTGATCGAAAGAAAGCTGTAGCTATGTAATATCTCGTCCGGGTGCTTTTCACTTTAATCAATATTTATTATAATAAGGGTGTTTTTGTTATATTGCGTAGCTATCAATGCCACTTTTTATATTTTTCCAGCAAATAATCCATGACTATTATAATGATTATAAACCAAATTAATTAATTAATTATTAGATTGAATAAAAATGATGGGCAGTTGGGCCCGGCATGGCCGTTCTTTACCTAGTACAAAGGGCAAATATTTGTTCAATTATCATTTTTACTGTCTATATATATGGAAAAAGTTTTCCGGTAATAGAGCACAGCCAACATGGCTGTGTTCGAATTTTTAGAGCCGTCCGATTGAGATCGGACGGCTGAGAATAACCCAACCAAATCACCCCCCCTCCCCCCTCCCCTTCCTCTGTTTGGTCCGCCGCGCCCCGCCTCGCTCCGCCCCGCGCCTCCCGCCCCTCCCCCCGCGGCCCCCGCCCCGCCCCACGGCCCTTACGCTGCCCCGCGCCCCCTGCCCCGCCCCCCACCCTTCCCCCCTCCCCTGTTTTCACCACCCCGCCGCGCCCCTCGCCCCGCCCCGCGGCCCTCGCTCCGCCCCGCACCCCACGCCCCTCCCCCCGCGCCCCCGCCCCGCCCCACGCCCCTTTCTCTGCCCCGCGCCCCTCCCCCACGCCCCCCGCCCCGCCCCCACCCTTCCCCCCTCCCCTGCTTTCACCCCAGCCAGCCCGCCCGCCCCGCGGCCCTCGCTCCGCCCCGCGCCCCACGTCCCGTTTCCCTCCCCCTCTCCGCCCGTTTCGCCCCAACCCCACGCCGGCGTCACCAACAGCACCGCCGACGGTGGCGCGAAAAAACAGGGGCGGGGGAGGAGGGCGGGGTGGAAGGGGGCGATGGCATTTTCGTAATAAAAGTTTGACTCGCTCCCGAGTCAATATTACGAAATAAATATTAAAAATAATTTTAAAAAATAAAATACTATAAAATAAAAACTTGGCTCACTCTGGCTCGAGTCAATACTACAAAATTGATTTTTAAAATTTTTTTAAAAAATACAATACCATAAAATAAAAACTTGACTCGGACCCGTGCGGGATCGAGTCAAGTTTTAATTATAAAATAAATTTTAAAAAAATAAAATAATTCGGTAATAAAAACTTAGACTCGCTCATTTCTTGAGTCAAGTTTTTAATACTACGAAATAAATTTAAAAAAATATAAGATAATTTTGTAATAAAAAGTTGATTCGTTCCCGTGCAGGATCGAGTAAAGTTTTAATTACAAAATAAATTTTAAAAAATAATAATAATTCCTTAATAAAAACTTGACTCACTCCCAACAAGAGTCAAGTTTTTATTAAGAAATTATTTTTATATTTTTAAAATTTATTTCGTAATATTAACTCTAGTCTGGTCCGAGTCAAGTTTTTATTACAAAACTACCCCTGCCCATTTCCTTCCCAACTTGTGTCAATATCACGAAATAAATCTAAAAATATGAAAAAAATAGATTAAAATACCATAAGATAAAATAATCAATTAGAACTCAATTATTTTATTTATGGTATTTTATTATATATTTTTTTTATAATTTTCAGGATATATTTCGTAATATTGACTCGACTCAGGAGCGAGTCAAGTTTTTATTACGAAACTAAGTCTGCCCATTTCCTCCTCCCTCCCCTATTTTGCTGGCCACTCCATTTTTCCACCCCTATTTTGTCGTGCTACCCGACTATCGGCGACCTCGCTACCGGCCGCCCGCTGGCGACTTTGAGAGCGAGTCATACTTTTATTATAAAATTATTATATATATATATATATTTAATTTATTTTGTAGCAGTGGCTCGAATCGGGAGCGGATTAATTTTTTATAATAAAAATTTGACTTGGTCCCGACTCGAGTCAATATTACAAAATAAATGCCAAAAAATATAAAAAAATACAGGAAAATATCATAAATTAAAATAATCAAATTATAATCGATTATTTTATTTTATAGTATTTTACCCTATTTTGTTCATATTTTTTGAGAGAGGTAGTTTTAAAAGAAAAACTTGACTCGGTGGCGACTTGAGTCAATATTACGAAATAAATCTATTAGAACTTGATTATTTTATTTTATCGTATTTTAATATATATTTTTGTATTTTTTGGGATAAATTTTATAATATTGACTCAAGTCGGGAGCGAGTCAAGTTTTAATTACGAAATTGCCATTCAGCTCCACCCCGACCGCCGTCCTCTGCTTTTGCCCCCGTCCTCTCCTGTTTCACGATTGCCCCCGTCCTTTGCTTTTGCCGCTCCACCCCGACCGCCGGCGACCTCGCCGCCACCGTCGCTTGCACCACCGCCGGCCAGCGCCGCCAGTGCCGCCCCTCTTCCCTTCCTTTCCCCTCTTTCTCTTTCCCTTGCCCTATTAGCCGCCCCTCTCTGCTCTGTTTCTTGGAATGTTGCCGGCCTCCGTCCAATCGCCGCGACGACCTCCGGCCATTCCCGATCTTCCCCAGGTGACCCAAGGTGGCGCGCCAAAACAGTAGGGGCAGGCGCGGTGGGCTAGCGCAGCGAGCGGCGGGCAGGTGCGGCGAGCGGTGGGCTGGCGCGGCGAGTGGCGAGCAGGCGAGGTGGGTGGGTAAGGCAGGCGGGCAAGGCCGACGGGCGAGGCAGTGGGAGAGGCAGGTGGGCGAGGCGGGCGGGAGTGGACGAGACGCACGGCGGCCGGCCGGGGAGGAGTCGCCGGAGTTGGGTGGGGTGGGTGAGGTGGGGTGGGGTGGTGTGGGTGGGGGGAGGGGGTGAGAAATTTATTTCCAGCCGTTGGATTGAATCCAACGGCTGGGAAATTGCAGCACAGCCATCTTGGCTGTGCTGCATTACAGCTTCCACCCCCTATATATATATATATGTTTATCACTTTTCTTTTTAAAAAAATCACGAAATTTTACTCAATTTTCACCACATTTTATTAATTTAAATCCGATAATAAATCCATAACAATCCAAATAGCACATCAAAGAAGCATTTATTTGATTAATTTAAACACACTAATCCGACAAACTAAATGCAAGAGATAATATAACTATAATATGCCTTGTTACATTGCAATCAACGTATAAAGGGGAATAGCTAACCTAGCTCCCATGTAAATTGGATATTTCAATCCAGATTAGCAACTTAATCACGCCTTTCTAAATATTGTTCATCTTAACATTGAAATATTCATGCGAAAAAAGTATCGATACGATACTGCATTGCACCTGCTAAAGCTCCAAAATTACACAAAAGATAAATAAACAATTATTTTTTAAATATTGAGTATGTTCCTCTTGGAATTATACATTTTGAATTTCGGCATCCCCGCAATTATATAAATATCAATGTTTCTGAAATTAGTTAGCCATTTTTTAACGGGTAAAAGCTAAAGTTTGAACACCAAATATTCCTGGTTGAAAATTAACAATCAGTAGCTAGCAAGATCTGTTGTTTAATAAATACTGACATTTTTGCCTCCATATATATATAATTGGGTGAGCTTTCAGCCCTAAAATTTGATCTCTGTGGTCCAATTACAAGATGTCCCAAATCGATTTCTTTTTTATAAAAAGAAACAAAAAAAACAAAAAAACCTAGTCACCCCTAACAGTGCCGATGGTGGCAGCGCTACCACCACACTGCCCTTGAGGAGTGGGTAGGGTTTTTGTTTTTTGTTTTTTGTATTTTTTAAAATAAAAACACTAGTCAGTGGCCATTTTGCCGGAAATGGCCGTTGGCGGCACACCATAGAGGAGGAGGGGGTGCTTTTTTTTTCATTTCAAACGGTGTAGATTAAAAAGTTTACGATAAAAAAATATATTTATTTTTGGCTAAGATAATTTTTTTCATATATATATATATATATATACAGGTGCCCGTACAAACAAAGAAAAATGATTCATAGCATGGACTTTTTATATATCCACACGTTAATCATCCTGTCTTCGTCCTCGTTTCAAGGCCATGTAGAATATGCTGAGATATAGCACCTGGCCGTTCAATTTGTCCGACCTCTGCGCGCTTCAAGTTGTCCTTCTTAGGGGTTATAAACAAGTACTAATTATAACCAACTTACATCTCGTCTAGGAATTGAAACAAGAATTTCTACTGATTGATGCCACCCCCACACCCGACAAAGTGCATCCAAATAATGGTGCATGCAACAGTAAAACACTTGATTTAATTATGTATATACAAAAATTTGTCATAAAATCCAAAGACCAAATTCCAAGACTTCGGTTAATTCCTAGAGAGGAAACCGAGGAATTATGGAATACAAATATTCTGAGGATCATGAACTATGCAGATCAACATAAACTTAAGATTAGTGATTAGTCGCTAACTTTGTTTGAGCTCTGTCAGCTCCAAGGGTACTGCTTGGCCATGGCGAAGGAAGCATGTCCGACTCCTTACTGGTATTCACCCAAGACCCCTCAAGTCATGGCATCTCTTGGCACTTCTCCTAAGCCCCCAACTCCAACTCCTCCTGGTCTCTCCCCTAATGAGCCCCCATCAACCACCGATCTTGCTAAGATTGAAGAGGGAAAATCAGTCGCTGAAATCAAATCTCCACCATTGTCACACAAGGCAAGTTACACTACATCATCAAGTTGTTGGCTTTGTGGATTTAGTAATGACCAATCCATAACCGTAATTTCTTCATGGTAGCTTAGGTACTTGCAGAGCTCGTTGGGACATTCATTCTAGTCTTCGTCGGTTGTGGGTCGGTGGCCATAGATCATTCGGCAGAACTGAAGCTAACACCAGTGGGTATCTCCGTAGCGTGGGGTTTGGCTGCCATGGTGGTGATATATACCGTGGGTCATATCTCTGGAGCTCATCTCAATCCTGCTGTCACCATAGCCTTAGCAGCCAATAAGCGGTTCCGGTGGAAACATGTAATCCATTTCTTCAATTCTTTCATTTGCTTCAGAAATATAAACCATTATTATTGCTGGCTAAATGGGAATTTCTAATTCTTTGATTGTGAGTCAGTTAAATGTTCCACTTAATTTGCTTCAATATTTCAGGTGCCTGCTTATGTTGTAGCTCAGACAGTGGGTGCACTGGCAGCAAACTACATCCTCAAGGCACTGTTAGGCGGTGGTACAATAAAGGCAGCGGCTACATTGCCTTCTGATGGGACGAGTGATCTACAAGTAATCATGTGGGAGATCATCATATCTTTCATCCTAATGATCGTTATATGCAGTTTGGCCACAGATGATAGGGCGGTATGATCTTATATATTTGCTTCATCACGATAAAATGAACACGAATGATCATTTTTAAAAATTTATAAATACAGATCAACGAACTATCAGGAGTGGCAATTGGCGGTGCGATTCTATTCAATGCTCTGATTGCCGGGTGCGTACTTTGTTACTTGTTTTTATTTTGTCCCAGAACAGTCCGTTTTTAAAAGTTGATTGTTAGATAGAGATATTAGTATAAAATTTTATGAAACCTATTTAGTATGTGCTAGTTTTAAAAACTCCATTTGGATTCAAAAACTCCTCCGGTTACTAGTCGGCTGATCTATTTGTTTGCCCAAAACCTCAAAACCTGCTATACGTGACCAGCTAAATTTTAATTTTATATGTCATAAACTCTACGTGGATAATGAGATAGATTATAATAATTTTATATCTTAAATATGTATTTTGATTGACTCTAAAGATATACTTTAATTGAATGAAAAGAAAAACTAGATATAATTATTTGATTTATTTATTTAGTTATTTGTATTTTTTCCAAGTTAATTAGACCGATTCTTGTTAGCTAGAAATTAGAAATTACGGTTAGCAGTGCCCGTGACTTTTTATAATGGAAAGTATTTCTATTTATTTTTTTAAAAAAATTAAAGTTAGTCGAGTGCAAACTTATGACCTGTTATAGTGAGGGGTGGGTATTTTTATTATATTTTTAGAATTTTTTAATATTTTAATTAATTAAATCTCTTATTTTTACTTGGAGGTTAATATTGAGTTCATCTTTAATTAATAAAAATAGATACGAGAAAAAATTGAATGACCATTTTTTATGGTTTTGCATGTTATAGAAATATTCAAGTTTCAAGATAAGTAAATGACTCCTAATTAAGGCTTGGAATAGACTGTCACTCAGACTCGACGCTTTCTATAAGCTTTGGAATAGACTGATCTACATTGATATTAGCATCAGGCCGTTCAATATTAACAAACACCATAGTGAGCTTAATTTTCTCTGTTTCTAGCTCATATTGTTCTAGTAAGTATATATAATTATCATATTGGGTTTGACATATATATCTTCTTTTACTAAATGGCATTCTAAAATTCTTTTATGCTATTCATACACTACACACGATTTTGGCAATATTATACAGGCAAGTGACTGGAGCTTCAATGAACCCGGCACGAAGCATTGGGTCTGCGCTTGCCGCAATGGAGTACCGTGGCCTGTGGATGTACATCGTTGCACCCGTCATTGGGACACTCATTGCAACCGTCGTCTACAATTTGCTGCGATTTCCCCATGACCCCAACCACCCATGCACGGTGAAGTAGTTGTAGAAGCTGACTGAATGCCACTCGGTATAACCCAACGAATTCATGCTTGCTCTACTGAGAAGGACTTAGATGAGGCCGTCATATTGAAACTGTGTGCGTGTGCGTGAGCATGTTTGGGGCAATTAATATTCGATAAATCATAAGAGATATGGGTACGACATCGAGGATTAGCAAAGAACATATGCACCAAGGCTTGCTTGGAGAAAAAAAAGATCATATGCACCAAAACATGTACGTAGAATAGACCTTTTAAACTTGCAATGTCTACCTCCTTCTAGTAGTGATGCTAGCGCTATGTCTACTTGTTGGTTTTAACGATTTTACATTTTGTTTGAGTGGAGATGTCATCATACTTGCTCCTTTCTTGCAGCTTATTTTAATCCGTGGTCCTACACATTAATGTGATCGGTCGCGCAGTCAAGAATATATATCAGGCAACAATTACAAGACGAAAGGAAACCATTAGCAATGATCAAATGCTAATTCATTACCCAATTATCTATGAGTCAAGTCATATAGAAGATTAAAGTATATTGGCTAGCTCATTTTTGCTTTGGCTTTTTAATATAATGAACAGAAAATGCTAAGATTTGTCATCGGATTAAAATTTTGTTGCACCTGCACTATAAAAGTCGATAATCAAAAGGTAATATCTATATCTAATATATGAAATTAACATTCAGTTTTTAAAATGAGCCTCCACAACATTCTTGTCGCGGTCAACCTTCTTAGGCACATGGTCCATGTATTATAAATAATTTAGATAAAATTATGTATTAAATTTATTTTCTATATATGGTCTTATATATTAATTTAATTTTATTGTAGGCTATCTTATTATTAAGCATTTTTATAGTATGGAGGTTAAGTATCTTATATTGACTTAAAGAAATATTGGTTGATTAAAGTATGGAGGTTAAACATGTATAAAAAGCAGTTATTTATAATTTGTTATAATTGGCAAAGTTAGAAATAAGGGAAACTATACAATCACATCTATAAAATCTGTGTCTTCTCAAGAGGTCTATTAATATATATATATAAAGGGAGCCCAAAATTGATATATGGTTTTTTTTTCTAATATCCCATGAGATCATGCATAACAATTTGGAACATTTCGACTCATAGATTAGAATACAGTTTTATTAAAGATTAAGATTTGAAGAATATTATTAATTGTAGTCTATATTCCAATAATTGTTGTATATATTATCTATCTAGATCCAGAAAATTTTATTTTTATCATATGCATGTAAAAAATAGTAAAATTTTAAATAATTTATCATGTGTTTATAAATAATTATTACATGAAGTAAGAATCTTAATTAAATTAGGTAAAGATGTCTAATTAGAATCAAATTATATTTAATATATTTTTTAAAATAATTACAATTAAATAAAAATTATAGGCTTAAAGTAAAATATCAAAATTTTGATATAAATTAAAATTTTTATATTTAAAAAAATATATTCATAAAGCCAAGATTCCACCTAGTATGTTGAAAAGTCAATATCATTTGTGAACATTGTATTGACGATCATTGGCGACCAGTTTCAAGTTGAGCATCCTCTGATCATCCTTTCTTATGCTCATCTGATAATAATAATAATAATATAATAATAATAATAATAATAATATTATTATTATTATTATTATTATTATTATATATCTGAATCACCCCGTGGACCTCAGATGCTCGTAGTTACGTTTTACTTTCTTCTGAATGAGTCAGTAGAGACATCTGATTGATTTAATCATAAGCTGTATTTAATTACGAAGAGTTCGAACTCAGTGACACAAATTGCTTACTCGAATAGAACAGAAGCTGCACAAGCCACGAATGAGATTCAGGCATCCAGCTGTGTTGTTAGGAAATTAGATGCAGAAGAGCAATATATTATGATGTACGCACCTTCCATCGAATAAGTAGTTGCTTTGAAAAAAGAGGTTATTTCATGTATGGAGATCTTCAATTGATACGAACCTATCTTATTCAAAAACAGAAGTACATATAATAACATATTATAATTCAACGACATTCACATGGATCAGTTATAGTAAATGCATAATTGTTTTCTCTTTGCATTTACTCTCTTTAACTTGATCAAGATCACTAATTTGCTTTTGCTGGCCATGGCTACGACTCCGAAGACGACGACGAAGGTGGTAGAGCAGTGCAGGGTGTCGCCGCCGCCAGCCACCGTCTCTCCCGACCGCACTCCCCCTAACCTTCTTCGACGTCGTATGGCTCTTCACAGGCCATGTCAAGCGCATCCTCTTCTACCAAAGCACCAGCATCACCACCCACGAGTTTCTTCGCTCCCACCTCCCCGCACTTAGCCACTCCCTCTCCCTCACCCTCCAATCCTTCTTCTCCCTCGCCGGCAACCTTGTAATGCGAGACCTCACCATCGAGTATGCCGACGGGGACTCGGTCTCCGTGTCGGTCGCCGAGTCGGACGCCGACTTCGCCGCCCTCATGGCCGACGGGGCCAAGGACGTGACGCTCACACACCCACTCGTGCCGGTTCTACCATCGACCCCGCACGAGCGTGGCCGGTCTCCGCTGCTTGCTACTACAATTCACAGTCTTCCCAAGGCGCATGGCTTCACACTGGGCATAACTTTTCACCACGCTGCGGCATGAAAATAACTTCATAATAGTCCCACATCGTCTACGGTTTTTTATATCTTGACTATCTAAATAAGCCCCACTCCCTCCTCCCTCCAATTCTTGTTCTTCTGTGTATGAACTTAAACATGCCAAACCAGCTCGATGATATTTCATGTTTTATAAAAAATATTATAGAAGTCAGATAGCCACCATAGTTTATTATGTACTCCAAGGAGGTAAATATCAAAGCATGCATCAATTATTTACAAAAGAAGTATTACTAATACTAACTATGTTGCTTGATTATTAACTATTTAACTTATTTAATAGTAGCAATACCTAATGTTTACCTTATATTATTATTTTTTAAAATAAAATATATCAAATATAAGTTATCATATTTATTGAGACTAAATTACAAATATATAATGGTCAGACTTTAAGTAACAAATTACTTATTTAATTAATTAGTAACAATTGAGACATGTAGGAGTTATAAACCACCTATTAATAGATAGTACTATTTATTAGTTGCTACTAAATATTAGATACTTGCTACTTTATTAGGGTATAATCAAGTCAAGTTATTTTGCTCGGTTCGGCATGGCTTGACTTATATCATAGTCAAACACAAACTAAGCTTCAATAAGTAAATGTTCAACTCAAGCTCACTTCGAAATATATAACCCGATAATGAACCAAGCCCAAGCAAGTTAGTTTAAAAACAAGTTGAATGTGAACAAAGTAGTGCTTGACTTAGCTCAGCTTGTTTACACCCCAACACTTACATTTATCCCAATTTAAGTTGGTTTCAACCTAGTGTGTTGTTTGCCACATAGTTCATTTTGAGCTCAAGTCGGGTGCATAGAAAATTTTGAGCTGACTTGAGTTCAAATAACAAGGCTTAATTTCAAGACAAGCCCAAGCAAAAGTGTCAGAAATTCAATCAAGCTCGAGTCAAGTTCAAACGAGCTTCAGATGTAGTCGAGTCATGTTTGAGCTTAGGTCAAGCTCGGCTTACTTGCTCTATTAGTAACCTTACTATTACTCATCCTCAATCCTAATCAAACATGAACTTCTTTATTCTACTCATCTACAATTCTAATCAAACACGAACTGCTTCATTCTACTCATCTACAATTCGAATCAAACACAAACTTCTTCATTCTACAGCTTCTACTAGCCTATTCGTACTACAATTCTATCTTCTTCGCACCTTTCCTGCTACTAAAAGTACAACACACACACACACATCATATTAAAGCTTTGTATTTTTTTATTATTATTCTCGATTAGTGTAAAACTGTAGCTTAGGGTTAGGGTTTTACCCACTTGTAGTTTTGCTTGATTCAGGCCAATCTTGAGTCGGTTCAAGTGAATTCAAGTCAAACCAATTTTCAAAGCATGAGAATAGGGCTCAGATGGCTATATGAACATGGTATGGAGACTGACTATTCTTGATATATAGATGATAGTTTTAGTTATGCTATAGTAGAGTATGAGTTATTAATGTATACATGAGGTATACAGATTTTTTTTCATGTGTTAGTCAAGGTTTCAGGGCTAGATCTAAGTCGTTGTAGCGTTTAATTTTCATTTGAGATTTCCAAGGTATATCATTTACATACATCTTTAGGATTTCGGAATATCGGATTACCCCTGTGGACCCAACTTGATTAAGTTGTAGATTTTTATCAGACTGAATTTAGTTTTGTGGCCCATTTAGCTTTCTTACCAATATTACTGCATATAGAGTCATTTAGGCCTTTGACTCAAAGTTAACTTTAGAGGATCTCGATCCGAGCTTTCTGTATATATATACATTGCATATACCTATAGATGGGCTTCACTAGGCTCACGAGTTGTCGAATGGTTCAAATCTCACCACATGGCAAGATTTGGACCATTCAATAAAAATTGTAATAAGAAACTTAGCTATTCTCCACATTATTTTGGATTTGCACCTTACCACCACCACTTCGGCTCTCCGGCGGCAAGTTTCAGGCCCTCCTCTGGCCACCGAACCGGTCAGCCCGCTACCAAACTCACCACCAACACCATCACCGTCGCATTTGCTGCCGACGGAGCATTTTAGGATGTCAGTTTCCTACCTCCACCACCAATTTCAGGGCGTTTTCTGATGCCACCGAGACACCTTCAGTGAGGCCAACAATCCAGATAGATTCCTTTCGTCAAGGCCTATATTTTGAGACCACCCACAACCACCGTTGTGGCCGTGATCACCATCGGCGACGTCGCCACATCCGGCCATTTTTCGGCCGCCAGAATTGGTCGGTCGTCACCACCATTACCTTCCCCATCCTCCCCTCTGTTTATCGCCACCGGCGGCAATCTCCGCTGAGCCGCCATTGGCAATTTCCGGCGATGGGCACCGCTAGCCCGTTTGCTATGTTTGCGTACATGTCCAACCAGCCATGACCATGTTTGCCCAACCTGCGACCATGCCCGTGTCCATGCCCTCGTCCATGCTGTGTCCACCTAGCTAATTGAGCCCACCATTTTAGTCAACCTGGACCCAATTAACTCACCTTGACTCGATCTAGTTCAACCCAATTGATCTGGTTTAGGCCAGTTGACTCGACAAGCCGTTTCAGCTCGACCATTTTTTGGCTAATTTTGGTAATTCGAGAACCCCTGTATTAGTTTAGATGTGCATTCACACTATTTAGCATATTTTGATATTATGGGTATTTTTATTTATTTATTAATTATTTATTAGTTTATTTATCTATATATTTATTCATTACTTTTTATTGATATGTTTGTTGTGTATGATGAACATTTATTTGATTATTTATTAATATTAATAATATATTTACTTATTAATATTATTCATATTCATATTTACTAAATGATATATATATATATATATATATATATATATATATATATATATCGTTGCGTGTATGTTATTATTTATTTGTATTTAATTATGTATTCCGTATTGGATAGCTATGATGTTATTATTAACTATTTATTTATTTATTTATTTAATATTTTTATATTTACTAGCACGAGTATAGGTTATTTTTACTTGTGTTAGTCATGTATTTATATAGTATAATTATATTATTATTTTATTATTAGAATATTATTTATTTTTATGTATTTATTATTTGTTTAAGTGTATTTATTTATTTATTTATTATTTATGTATTAGTCATTTCCACTATTATGTTTTGACTTGTGTAATGGATGTTTAATTATAGGTTTATTTAATACTGCCTTTTTATTATGATGTTATTGATGAAGTGAGCTTACACCATGAGCATGCATCATATAAAAATGTGAGTATTTTACTTAGCAATGAGTTTCGATGTAGGTCATGAAGTCTGAGCTCATTGTACATATGCTGATGCGCCTGGAGCTTGAGCCACATGTCCATTAGGATTCTGCTCATTTTTATGGCTTTAGTCTATAGTGAATTTTATTCCTAGATAGCAGAATATGTTAAATGATTGTTTTATTAGAACCCACTTAACACGTGTCATCTATACGTATTTTATTTCTGGGATTAATAACCTTTGAAGATGAGATCCCTCAAGTTGTTTTCAAACTAAAATCCAACGCAAGTTGTCTTCGACCCTATTATATAAATACCTTTTCAGTTTGACATATAATTTTATTGAATTTTTAGTGAAACGAGAGATAGAGAAACCGACTCGCATGTACCATAAGCGGGTACACATCTCATTCACAGTAAACTCTGAATTAGTGAGAGGGTTGTTCCATTCTCGAGGGATCATAACAACTCCGCATTTTGAGTTTCCTCACACTTGGAAAAACATGGAAGTTTACATGTACTATTTAGTCCAACGCACATCCAAACATATGGTTCGAATGGTACTAAAAGTAACTACCTAAGAATACTCGACCTTCGTGCTCAGAGCCAAAAAATATATAGAGTACATGGAGAGTGCTTAGGACATCTATTATTTCTTGAGAATGAGACTATTATTGTCGAGAGTGGCATAACATTAGTTCAATTCGAGATGTTGTTGAATCTACAGCTTGATGGCTCCTCAGTAAATACCCTTATGGAGAGTTCAGTGAAAGTATATAATGATTATCTTTGAAATGAAAGTCATCTCTCATTTGATAGTTTGTTATTTAGTTATTTTCCAGATCATCATCATCTGTTACTAATGTTTTTTTTTATATTATATATATAGGTTTTGTGTTCCTGAGTCAACTTTGGGAGTAGTATAGCTAAATGCTATACACACTTGAGCTTGACGTAATTATTTTCTTTTGTACTTTTATTTATATTTGATGAGTTTTCATATTTATTTAGTAATGTCTTTTATTCTCGAGTTGCCAAGGTTGTTTCGATTTATATTATTGATCGAGTTTTATAGATTAGTAGCTTTATGCATGAATTAACTTGATCGTAATATTTCTCATTCAATTTTTAGGTGAATTGGAATTAAGGTGTTACAATTAGCCTGTTATGGTTAATTGTAGTCCCACAACAACTTTATTGGCAGATTAATACTTGCTTCTTTATTATTATTATTATTATTATTTAGGAAAATGTTAGACTATAATTGTACCTAAATTAAAAAATTTAAATATGTTGAAAAATTTTAATAAATTTATTATAATTATACTACTCAATTTTTTTACTTAATAATACATAATGAATTTCAGTTTTTATAATTTTTTGTTTATTTATTTATTTTTTTAATATTAATTCTATCCTAATAAAATATCTTTTAAAAAAATTATTAATCATGAATAAAAAATGAACTAATTTTGTATATTATTAATATATGCTATCAATAAGTTCTAATTTTCTTACGAAAGAATTGCTAAATTTAAAGTATGGATTTGGTTTTAGATGATTACGATTTTCTACGTCCACTTGTAATGATAAAAGAGTTAAATTATAATATAATTTACTTGATCTTTTTACAAGAAAAGAGGAAAGGGTTTTTGATGTTACCAGGTGGCAGTAAAATCAATCCTAATTACCAAAAGAGAGAGGGAAATATAAATTGTCCAAACTACCCTCACCTAAGAATTAAAATAAATTCAACTAAAATTAATATTTTTTAAAAAAATTAGTTTGTGGGGATCCAACTACCCCTATACCAGGACCCTAGTATCCCAGCCTCCCAACAATCAGATCGTGGCCATCGGTCTAGGGCGACCGTAAGTTAGCCTAGATCGACCCGGCCTGTGGGTGGCGTCCAATTATAAATTTTTCTTTAGGAAAATGGCCAATAATGTAGGAGGCAACCTTAAAAAAATATTAAATATTTTACCGTACAATAATGGCTAAGCATGGCAAGATTTGAGTGCCTGAAGGCGGCATATAATCCGCGGCAGCCAACTGCCACACCGCCAGAGCCTCGCCGATAACGGCCGCTAGATTAATTAAAATAATTTTTTTCAATAGGAGGGTAGTTTAGTCATTTTATTTTATTTTTATGGTAATCATGCTTCAATTTTCGACCATAGTGCTATTTAAAAATTTTTCTCCTTTTATTTTGATAAAAAACTGAATTCGTATTTATATATTAAAAATAAAAAATAATATTATAAAGTGGTTAGAGGTCACCCATACACCATGATAATCAATATTTGAAGCACCAGGTCAGCCATAGGATACTATTTATTTTTATAAATGGAAAATAAAAAATATTTTGAATAGATCAATAGAGTCAAATAGAATAGATAGTTAGATTAATTAATTTAATAATAATATAGATAAATAAATAAATAAATAAATGGATTGATTTAGAATTAGATGGTCTACTAGACAACGAGCTGTTATTAAGAGTGCAAGCGATGTATCTATAATGCTGTCAAAGGAATTTATTATTATTATTTATTAGTTTTTAATTATTAATCGTTATCGTACTATTTACTATTTTTTCAATCATCTACCATTACCGAATTTTGACTCTTTTAACTTATAGTAAATGATTAACCATCAATAAATTTTAAGTTAAATTATAAAAAGTCATTGATAATACAAAATTCTTACAAAAACTATAAATTTGGTGTCATTTGCATAATAAATTTATGTTAAAGTAATTTTAAAATGATACAATAATATAAATTTTATTTAAATATATTAATAATACAATCTTTTATTCATATTAATCAATATAATTATTGTTTTATTTTAAAAATAAATTAAATAATAAATCGATAAAACGGCGAAATGCTTATACTATTTCTATTTAAAAAAAGTTTACTTAAATTTATCACTTTTATCATCCATTTTAATTTAAATTAAAATAAAATAGTGAAATAAACCCTGCCCCCATGGCTATAGATCTGTGGTAGCAAGTGTTACAGTAATTGAAAAGATTTAACTTAATTATTACATATAAATTTCACTAATTAAAAAATATAAACCAATTGAATGAATACTAGACCGTTCTAACAACTACACCAATCGATAGCAGTGCCCAGCTTTCTCGTCTGGAGCAGCCGCACGGATGCGCAATCTACTCGTAACCCGACCAGACCTGCCTGTCTCCCCCGCCTTCTCTCAAATTTCTTTGTCTGTTGTCCTCTGCTCGATAGAGGGCACCTGCGGCGTCTGCTTCACTACTTCAGGTATGTAAAATTTCGCCTGCTAATCTCCGTTTTCACTAATTTCAGGTAGAAGTAGAACAATCTCCGTTTTCTCTTTCTCTGTTCGTGTGTTCGTTGAGAAAAGAAGAGCGTGTTGCGTCTTACTTTTGGAGAATCCTGTTAATTTGGCTGCGTTTTGTGTATTTCAGCTCAGCTTGACTATGATCTTCTCTAAATTAGAACCATCAGGTTGATAATGTCAAGAGTCGCTGTGATGTATGGGATATCGCTGAAAAAGCTTGTTTATAACTTTAATTATAAACTTAGGATTATCCAAATTTTATCGATGTGTCCAGAGACACTAGGATTATCCCAATGAAGATTCTAATTGGCCTTATGTACCAGCATTGCGTGAAAGGTTCTGATTTGAATATGCGGGCCCATAATACATATCTCCCATTTAAAATATATCTTCTTGGTTTTAGGTGTGATGATGTATATGTAAAGAATTTTTTATCTTTTTGTTGGCTCATAAATAGTGATTGGCTTAAGAGATTAATAGAATGCGCATAGAAACAGTGTTGGACCTCTTTATCAAATATCATTTTTACTTTCTGAAAACTTCGGCCGAAAAGCTACAAACCCGAGTTTGGTATTTGTTTACACCTTGTTCTTGCAGATTAAGAAAAACATCATGATTTTTTATGACTTCCACTTATCGGGTAAGCTTTGTTGTTATTATTATTATGTTATTGTTTCAATATTATGTCATGGTTATCTTTTTAGTACGAGTGTATGCTCTCTTCTTTTTTAAGCGCGTGTATGCATTTTTGCTTGTGTTGATCGGATATCTTGGTTCACTGTATGGTCACTTCAGAATGAATTAAGCATCATCACATTGAGTTGCCTTAGTTGGGCAGAACTACCGGAACGCCTAATTTTTCTTCTTTTAAGAAGAACAGTTGGTCTTGCTGCTTATGTTCGTTTAGGTGCTGTTTGTCGATCCTGGCACTTATTGTCTTCTGTGTTACAAACCCGTCCCATGGCTTATGTTATCTGAAACGCCCGTTACAGATGTTCACCAATTCTAGGATCCGTCCACTAATGAAGTCTATAAAATTCCTTTACCCCAAGCTCAGGGAAAGAATATTCTGGGTAGTGCTCATGGGTGATTGATAATGGTCGGTGAAGACGGCCATTTTCACCTACTCAATCCTCTCAATGGTAGTCAAATTTCTCTTCCACCAAAATCCTCCTTTGAATCTGTAAGGCAATATCCGGAAGAGTTCACCTCGCAAGAAGATCAGGACCTGTTTGCTGTGAGGGCTACTTTATCATGAGACCCTGCAAGCGGTGATTTTGTTGTCTTGGTCATTCACTTGGGCTTCAATGCTACATGCTTATCTTGTTCTCGATCAGTTGAAAAACAGTGGTCGAGGTTTAAAAACCTTGGACATCTGGAATATCTTATGCAAATGGTCAGTTTTACTCCGTCCCTAATCATGGGCAGATTCTTTCCTGCGAGGTTAATCCTAAATCAAGTGTGACAGAGATTTCTGTTCTTCCCACTGCATATGGTTAATGGTCCTACTACGTGGTTGAATGTTCCGGGAAGCTTATTTTAGTGTCGAGGAGTCAAGTTTTTGATGACAATAACGGAGCTCTTGAATATATTCCTTTGATTGGTACCTTGCACCATACAGATTCTTTTAAAACTTATGAATTAGATTTGAAGGAAAGTAGATTGGTTGAGATCAAAAGGATAGGTGACTATAAGAACTTATAATAAAACTTGGTTCTCATAATCCGAAAACCCACATACATAAAATTTTATTTTTCATTATATATTAACTTAAAAACTAAATAAGTATTCGGTTCTCAAGTTAATATATAATGGAAGATAGATTTCATGCAGGTGGATTTTTCAAGTTATCCTAACTTAGTTCTCTTTAAATTCTTACTGGGTTTTCAAGTTAATATAATGAAAGATAATATTTCATGCATGTGGGATATCTTTAAGTTCATATTAGGTTTAAAATTAATATATAATAGAAGATAACATTTCGTGCATGAAGATAACATTTCGTGCATGTGGATTTTTCAACTTATGAAAAACGTGTTTCCCTATAAGTTCTTATTAAGTTTTCAAGTTAATATATAATAAAAGATAATATTTTGTGTACGTGGATTTTTTGAGTTATGAAAACCAAGTGTTTCATTAGCTCTTATCAGGTTTTCAAATTAATATATAATGAAAGATAAATTTCATGCATGTGGATTTTTTGAGTTATCCTAAACCCATTTCTTTTTAAATTATAATTAGGTTTCAAGTTATTATATAATTGAAGATAATATTTCGTGCACATGAGTTTTTCAAAGTTATACCAACCAAGTTTTACAATGGTCTTTAGTGAGTTATTTTTCGTTATGAAATAGAGTTAACTTTCTATTTGCTAATATGGTTAGCGGAAGTTTACATATCCTCCAAGTAGCTCAATTAAAATCGGTGCAAATGGAGCACAAAAAAATAGGGTGTGGCTAAAAATTTTCCCTTATAAAGGTTACACGCTGACCTTATATTGTAACTTTTAAAAAGGTTATATCTATGGGGTTGCCTGTTCTTAACGAAAAATTTTCTTATTATAAATTCTGATCTTCTTATCCAATTCTTTTTTTACAAATTCTGATTTTTTCTGTGGATCATCATCTAAATTTATCACTGACAACAAGAAATGAAATCATAGTGGTATACTATTTATATCTATTCATCTAGTTTTAAGAATATTTTATCATTTTTTTTTAAAGTTCCCATTGTCCTTGTTTCATTTGGTTTCCCTTTTACTGTAGCTTCTTCTAAATTAGTTTAAGCATGACATTTTCTTATCATTTTCGCAATTCATTTCTTGAATAAACCTTTAAAAAAAATACTTCAACTATATTTAATTATTATGTTGTTTTATGTTAAAAATTACAAAGATTTTTTTGTATTTTCTCTCTTAATTTTCTGAAGTTCATTCTAACTACAGTTAAAAATGTTTTTTTTAAAAAAAAGAGTTTAATTGTCATTAAATTTTATTTAATTAGTTGCTTGTACTATTTTCTAATCATCTTTGCACATTCCTTTAATATACTTTTTTAAAAAAGCTTCTCTAATTATTTTTTTATTTCTAATTTTATATGTTAAGATACAATACAAGTTGTAGCAGCCCAATCCACTTAGTATAAAATGATGGACTTAATCATTTTTTCAAAAATGATAAATTAAGTTGAAAGTCAAAATTCATCTCCAACTAATATGTTAGATTTTATCTTAATAAGTATTAGATGTATGACTATTTTTTTTTTTGATCTTACACGTATGAAATTTGTATCTTACCATAACTGATAATATGAACTCATGCAAATTCAATTTAATATTCTAATTTTTTTCATATAAGTCTCGTTATATTATATCATTATTTCTATATACTTATACGATATTAATTATTGTACCCCACATACTGCATAGGTTTTTTAGATACTAGGTGCAGCCTATATGTTCAGCGGATGAGTGCCTTGTTAACTTAGAATGTGGTTTGTAAAGAGATTCACACCAGGGAACTTTTATCTATAAAATGATGAACCAAAGCATAGAAAAAGTAAAATAAAAGGTGATGCAAGAGCCAAATCAGCTCTACTTGTGATCTTTATAAGTACAAAAGTATAAGTGAATGTTGTGTCATTAAAGATTTGAACGAGAACGACAAACTGTGGGAAGTAGATCGGAATGAGAGAGCGGTAGACTGTGGGAAATTGATGGTGTGGCAAGGATAGTTACACGAGAGAGACATTTGACAGTCGGGAAGAGGAGACTGCCCACTTCCCTCCTGCTCCCGTGAAAAAGGGAACCTCCTATTTTAAAATTTTGTATGATGGATGAATATATATATATATATATATAGGGATTGGGTACCCTGGGGGCGACCTCAGAAAAATTTTCTGCGGTTGCCCTTCCTCTGGACCGTTCGATCACAAGGACGATCCAGATTTGTTGAAATTTATAAAAAACCCTACGTGCTGCCATCTTCCTGTTTTGTTTGCCGCCGCCCATCCTCCCCGACCCATCGCCGCTGCCGCCCCTCCCCACGTCGTCGTACTCCACCCCGACCTGCCGCCGCCCCTCCCCACGTCGTCGTCTTCGACCGGCGCCCTCCCCGACCTGCTGCCGCCCCTCCCCACGTCGTCGTCTTCGACCGGCGCCCTCCTCCCCGACTCTGCTGCCGCCCCTCACCACGTCGTCCTCCTCGACCTCCGACCCCCATCTTCCTTTTTGTTTGCCGCCACCCATCCTCCCCGACCAGCCGCCGCCGCCGCCGCCGCCGCCTCCCCACGTCGTCGTCCTCCTCCCCGACCTGCTGCCGCCCCTCCCCACGTCGACGTCCTCGACCGGCGCCCTCCTCCCCGACCTGCTGCTGCCCCTCCCCACGTCGTCCTCCTCGACCTCAGCCCTCCTCCCCGACCTGCTGCCGCCCCTCCCCACGTCGTCCTCCTCGACCGGCCCTCCTACCCGACCTGCGGCCGCCACCGCCCATCATCCCCCTTCCCCCTTCCATCTCGTTCTCCCGTCGCCGCTCGTTGCCACCCTTCCCCTTCCCCATTCCTCCCATTCCCGCCCACGCCGCCGCCGGCCACCTTCCCCCTTCCTCCTTGTTCTCCCGTCGACCTCAGAAAATCTTTCTCACTTGTTCTTCCGTCGACGACGCCGCATGACATTGGCCAAAAATGATGCAGGAGACAATTTTCGTTTACTTGCCATCTGCTTAGGATTTGAACTTCTTAGTATGATCATCAGTGAGGTATTACCTTCCTTCTATTTTATTTGTTTCATACATGACGATTTTTTTAATGATACTCTTACTCAAGAGACGCATTAACGTAAAAATCTTGCCAATTCATGACCCTTCTTATTGCATCTTTAGGACAAAATATTCTAGAAAGATTCAGGCTTCAACTCTCGAATTTACTAGAAATGTAATTCTTGTAATTCTGGATGAGACGGTATTCCAAAGGTATATGCTAGCCTTGACTGAAGTTTCATTGATGTTTTTCATTTATTTCCACGCTTAAAAGATGACACATCATTAAATGTGTGACACTCCTTGGAATTTCAGTGATTAAAAGAGGTTATTTGTTGGTAAGATTTTACTGTTGGTTCTGTGTATCTTATAGATACTTTATGACAGTTGCTAGAGCAGTTATTATCTTTTTGTTGATCATCTTATCTAGGTGTATTACTTTTTCAGATCGAAAGATCACTTTTCCCTTAAAGTGGGTTTCCATCTGCTGTTCCTTGTATTTCTTAAAGCATAAAATTATTGTTAGATTGTTGCCTTTCCTATTTCGTTATTTGGGTTTGTCTACTGTTTACGAGGTTCTTATTTTAGAATGACTAACAAGATGCAATTATTTATATATCATGATATTGGCCTTGATTATGTTTTCAAAAAATGATCCTGGAATGCCTGTGCAGCTTTCCTCCTGAGTTGCTTCGAAAATTAAGCTCCGAGTGTCTAGTCATGCAAAATCATCATGTAAGTTTTATTTTATTTTTCAAAAACAGTATCAATTGGTTTTTACCCCATTTCCCAATGTAACAAATCAGTAGCAATTCTTGCCTTTTGTTAACTAAGTGAACATTTGCGGCAGTATGGAATATCTCCGGAGCGTTTTGCACTATATCCAGCCCTCTCAAATTTTTTCAAGGTCTTGACAACCAGTACAGATGAACACTCTAAGGTACTTCAATCTGTTACAATACAATATGTTTTACAATAACAATGCAAACTTGTCAACATATTTTGCTCGATTGAACAGTGTTATACTATGTTCGATTGGCATCCATCTCCGTCTTTCAGGTTTATGTCTCCACCGTGCAAGCACAGAACTATCCAGTAACTGGCTTCCAGTGGCATCCAGAGGCATGTGAACCCCGCTGATTCATTTTCATTTGATCACTTGCCAACTCTTTAAGTGTCCTAAATGTATGATATGATGTTTATCTCAAGCTAGCTCAGTGTTACCTTGCTTTTGTGAACTTCTTCACTACAGAAAAATGTAATGAGAATGTTCGTCTTAGAATATTTAATCATGAGACAACTCAGAGAAAAGCTCTGTGTATGAAATAATGACTTTGAGTGATTATGAACAAGTTGGATTTTACAATAAAGGCTGAAACTTTATTTATACGGTAAATCTCTTTGAGAAATTTTCAATATCTGGAGTGTATCATGGCAGATGTAAAGACAACAAATCGATCAAAAAATGCCTCTGGAGATCATAACCATCAAATGCGAAATTATTAATCATTAATTACAGTGAAAATTCTTGAACCGGGACAAAGCAAACCTTGCTAAATTGAGGTTGACTCCAATTTTTCATAACAATCTTACAAAGTTCGTTGATTAACTGGTGTTTACTCTTTATCTGTTTTTTCTTATTAATATCCTTGCTCTCTGTCAAGTGAAAGCTCTTGGATGGCATGCCAGCCATTATATTCTTATCTTATTCTTCATTCTCATCGCAATTAAACAGGCAAAGTTCTAGGCTTATCCCACGGTCAACCACTAACTTCGTTGCCACGCATTTGTCTGGTTCTTTCCCAGACGAGCAGACCATTGATAGTTAATTTAAACCAGCCACCATCAATAAGATATATTAGCATACATCATTTCTCCTTCACCGAAACAGGGTCCGTGACACCAACATACATCTCCGACGCACAGCAAAATGCAGCATTCTTTGCCGGCTCTATCTCTGATGGCCATGACTAATTCTTCCCTATCAACTTTCTCAACAACTTTCCAGTCTCCATGACCAGTTGGCCATCCTGATACCCATACCAACCGCATCAACGGCTCCCCATCTTAAATGGGTTTCCACGTTTGAATTTCTTGTGTGTTTTGATAATGACTTTGGCCAGCTTTTCAAGTGGCCGTCGTTGAATACTACCAGGCACCAGCGATAGATGTTGACATGGCTTCATGCTTTAATTCTTTGGTAGTAACTCAGGCGAAAGTCTTACGGGCATTCAGGATCATTTTTGAAAAACATAATCAAGGCTAATATCATGATATGTAACATAATTGCATCTTGTTAGCTATTTCTAAAATAAGAACCTCGTAATCAGTAGACAAACCCAAATACGAAATAGAAAAGGCAACAATCTAACAGTAATTTTGTGCTTTGAGAAATACAGAGGAACAGCGGATGGAAACCCGCTTTAAGGGAAAGAGTGATCTTTCGATCTGAAAAAAGTAATACACCTAGATAAGATGATCAACAAAAAGATATCTAACTGCTCTAGCAGCTGTCATAAAGTATCTATAAGATACACAGAACCATGCAGTGAAATCTTACCGACAAATAACCTATTTTAATCACTGAAATTCGAAGGAGTGTCACACATTTAATGATGTGTCATCTTTTAAGCATGGAAATAAATGAAAAACATCAATGAAACTTCAGTC
>JAURVB010013965.1:22500-249407 GCA_033002965.1 Piper betle | reverse complement strand
GATGTTATCATCATATACTTGGGTACATATGACTCTGAGTAGTTCATAACACAAGACCAGCCTCGGCTTGGTATGCATGTTTTGAAATTAACTTGACTGAAAATAATGGTTGAACCGACTGGTTCAGACTATAAAACCCTGACTCGAATCACGAGTTTTACACCAATTACATTTGAAAGGTACATGTATGCACAATTTTAGTGTTGTTCTTCCGCAGTCTCAATAGTGCTCATTCCTCACGATTCTTACCTATATATATAATAAAGAGAGATCAATAACAAGTGTTACCGGTCCAAAAATAATTAGTGACAAATTAACACATGAGAGCTCCCTCATGTTGAATAAAAATATCATTACTTTTCTTTATAGAACTCTCATAAGGGCAATAACTAGGGGTCGTTGACCTCGCGCAATAGCGTCTCTTTTTTATCTCATCCTTATTCATTGGCCACTTTAAACTATCCCTTGTGCAGGAAAATCATTTTCTTTCCTTTTCAGACTTTACATCCTCTGTATCACTCCTGACCCTGAGTACAGAGGCCGAATACCTTTCAGGCATGTGCCTTCAGTTCCCTTTAAAACCACAAATTTAGACATGTGCTGTATAGTAGTACCCATAAACTTTTACACTTTTCTAGGTTTGAGGAACTCAAAAGTGGAGTTATCAGGATCCCTCAGAAATGGAATGGACGCTCACTAATTCCAGTGCTCACTTTGATGAACACGCGCCCTATCTTATCTCAGGACGTGGCCATTAGTTTTCCCTCGTCTCATATCTCATTGAAAACACGAAAACTAAATGTACATAGGCATGGGTAGGGGTTTCATTATAATAGGCTTGAGGGCATCATGAGCTAGATTTGAGTTTCAAAAATAAACTCTAGGGATTTCACCCTCGAAGGTTATTAATCTACAAATCTCATACGACTAGAGTGAGATACAATCAATCCACCACTCAACACGTCCACTTGTTAAAACAAAACACGACAATGTATAGAAGTCAAACCAGAAGCAAGTCCTAAATGGACCTAGTAAAAGCTTTAATCGTGTCTACACGCCTAGGCAGCGAGCTCTTACTCGGCACCTACACATCAAACTAAAAGTTAATGCTCACTAACTGAATGATGCATCAAACTCATCATAGACATCATGCTCACAATACACTCATCACCCATCAATAGTCAAACAATCATCAGTGTAAAAATATTTCTAGCTCATCCTATTCATACCGATTTTATTATATTTTTCTAAGTTATGTTGTAGTCAATTAGCATGCATAGATTTAATTTACCTAATTAGATTATTAGCATTCATTAAACACAACTCAAATCATACAAATATCACTTCATCCACCATCCGGCATTCTTCACGTCAAACAATTAATCCTAACATGTCACTCTAACAATCATCAATTTTAAATAATTAAATCGAAGTTAATTATACCTCGCGCCATCAGCAATCGGCTATGGTTAGGGTTTCATCACGTGGCTCGAGACTCAAATTCGGCACCCAACGATGTCCGAAATTCGATCGGGTTTGACTGGATGAGTTTAGCGGAAGATTTGGCGAATTTCGTGAATCCGATTTTCCTGGCAATTTTCCAGTGACTTTTCTGGCAAGGTTATCAAGGTTATAGGTTGGCACCGGCTCGGCGAATTTGACCCAATGGTGGTGGCGGTGAGGACGCTGACAGCGGCGATGAGTCAGCCGAGGTCGGTATGGTCGGTCGTCCAATTGGTTGAAGGGGGTGGTGTTGGCGGCATGGTGGTGGAACGGTGTCGGGACGGGCAGCGCTAGTGCGCAGCGATTCAGTGTCATGGAAGCGGGACGGCGGTCGGGGTGCTCAGGGTAGCTCGGCAACGACACGATGGGGTTTCGGCAGCATCGATTGACGGCGGTGTGACGGCCAAAGGTAGCGTCAGCGGCAAGCATAGGGTTGCGATCGAGATTTGGTGGAGGAGAAGGTCGGGGAAGAGTTCGGTGGTAGTCTCGTAAATAAAACTTGACTTGTCTCCGATTTGAGTAAAAAATAATAACTAACTCGTAATAAATCTAAAAAATAGGGGAAAATATCATAAAATATAATACGCACTATAACATCACAATGACATACTCTATAACTAATAACCTACCCAAACTGCCTTATAACTCGTCATAATGCGTTATTCAGCCTAAAAATAATTTTACGATCAAATACAAAAAAAATTACTTCATATTGTCATATAATCTAATAAATTATTTCTCATCATTTTTTTGACGTTATTATCATATACTCGAGTATAGTTGACCCTCGTAGTTTTGTCTCTGATGCACGAATCGGCCGATTCCAGTGCGGAATCGGCCGATTTAAATCGGATCGGCATCGCGCCGATCCGATTTCGGGGCCGAATCGGCCGAATCGGCCGAGTTCGCCCGATTCCGACCGATTTAACTCGGAATCGGAATCGGCCGATTTAAATCGGAATCGGTTTTTTAAGAAATTACTAAAATACCCTAGGTATGATTTTTATTAAATTATTTAAGCATGAGTAAAATGGTAATTTGGATTTTAAAAACCTAAAATCAAACCCGCTCCCCCCACACCGCCGCCGCTCATCCGACCGCCGCCACCCCGTTTCCGCCGTCCGCCGTGCGTCCCCGACTCTGGGCTACCGCCATCCGGGCTGCCGACCTTGCCGCCGACCTCGCAACGTCACCGCCAACGTGTGGCCGGACCGAATCGGACTGTGACGGACGAATCGCCGCCGACTCCGCCGCAGACTGTTCGTCCGACCGGGCTGCCGACATCGCTCGCCGTGAGACTCACCGCCGACCGGGCCGCCGGCGGTGGCGGGGGTAAAGAGTGGAGGGTGGCATTCTCGTAATTAAAAGTTGACTCGAGTTTAACTCAAGTTAAAAATAATAATTAATTCTAAATAATTTTAAAAAAATCTTAAAAAATATTTAAAAATATCATGAACTATAATACAAAGAATAATATCAAAATAACATCAATACCTAATCTTAATATATTTATATTATGAATTGTCAAATTATTATATATAACCGATTAAACTAATTTGGACCGATTCAACTAAACCGATTCTTAGCCGATTCAGACCGATTCCGATTCTGATTCCGATTCCCTGGAAAACCGATTCCGATTCCCTGAAAACCGATTCCGATTCCGATTCATGCAACCATGAGTTTTGTAACTCACGGCTGAGATCGACTCAGCACACAATTCATAAAACTGAGTTTAGTTGAACTGACCAGCTCACTAATGTAAAACTCCGACTCATCTGACAGGTTTTATATGGAAGGTATTTTTTAATGTGGAGTTTAGATATGGATACATGTGAAACTTTTTACATGCCAAGGCCCTCTTCTTCAATCAATCAAGGAGTTTAAAGCTAAGTATAAGATTGAACATGTCCTAATTGACTGACATTCTACTCTATACAGAAAATAAGGCGGGACAAACAGTACTGACTACTCAACAGCCCAGCACGGCGCCCTGCACATCTTACTAAATTATAAATTTATTATTGTAAACAATACTAAAATAATCAAATCATAAAATTTACAAAAAAATTAAATATATATATATAAAGTATTGATTGTTTATAAATTAAAATTTAATAAATTATAATTTTCAAATCAAAATTTTTTGAATCCCTCGAGTGATGTAATAAGTTTAAATTAAGTATGACTGACATGTATATATAATCAATAATAACGAAAAAAAAGAATGAATTTATTAAATTAGAGTTATATGGATTTGATTCATGTTATGGAAGTTAATTAATTTGTTGGTTTATTTATACACTTTTTTTTGGAATTAACATCCCTTAAGTATGGGCCAATAGAAAAGAAAAAAACAGATGATAATTTTATGGGCTAGGGAGGACTGCCCTTTAGATGTAAAAGCACATTCGACCTATTATCAATTTATTGAAGCTGGTGAACTGGTGATAAATGTTGTCTCCAGTGAATACCCACGCATCTTCCTTTCCATCGTTTGTTCCCAGCAGTGCGTGCAAGGAATAAAATTACCTTTCAAATAGTACTTGCCGGAGTGCCTTCGTCTCCTTCCTTTTATTTTTTTGGTAAATACTTAGGTACTTTTCAACGTTTTTTTTTCTACATTTTCCGTTGCATTTCAACCATACGTAATAGTTTACAAACAATACTCACAATCAATATTACAAATGAAATATACACTTTTGCTGTACATTTTTTTTATTTTTTATTTTTTAAATAATATTATTAGATTTTTTTTCAAATTAATTCTTATGTAATCCTTTACCTATATCAAAAATTTTAAAAGTTTAAAAGTTTAATGTTCTTTTTTTAAAGTAGTCATGCTTGGCACTATAATTTTTAGTAACATTATTATTTCTAATACAAATAACATAAGAATGGATTATCAGCATGAATGGATCATAACAGCAACTACATATGAATTTTTTTGTTCCACATACTAAAGTTTACATAATTCATTTACATCCGTTGACTAAATACAATACAACTTACAATAAACAAATCCTGAAATTAAATAATTCTTAAATACCCATAAATATATAATTCAAAGCATAATATCAACAACAATTGTTGATTTGGTCTTTGAACATCTTCTTCTTGATACACCATTTACTACTCTAACAAAATCATATTATCATATTGACCGCAGGATGAACAATAGATGAAAGGAGGTACATGATCTTCAACCGTCATTGCATCTTCGGTGTTAACAATCGTCTATTCAAGTTGGCAAATATAGAGCTCACAAAAAATAATACGTTCAATAATTTCCGAAGTTGTGGGCATCAACTTGATCGTCTCATCAACTTCGTCTGGAAGGCTTTTCATCTTCTAATGTAGTTCATCCATTAACAGTTGAAGGTACGTCTTTCCTCGAAAGTCTTTCCTCTTTCGAAATTTGTAGATGAAGGTGTCATGTATTACAGATATGTCAATCACTTAAATTATAAACCTATTTCATCTACTTAAAATTAATACAAACTAAACTTTTATCATAGAACAAAAATATACAAACTAAAGAAATACTTAAAAAAGTACAACTGCGTTCCTCAAAATTAGTTGGATTCCAAATCTCTCGGTCACTACCTGATATTGTTTTACGCTTATTTATAGAAAACTTGTTAGTTACATATAGCCTAATTCTCATTAAACAATATATTTTTCTAAGACATCTTTGAAGAAGGGCTGTAAATAATAAGCCTGTCAGTTAATTTTATAGCAACTACACTATCAGTTATATCTAATATACATAGTGACTTCAATCTTACAACACCTGTCAGAATTGATAACTGCAAATCGGTTCTGTTTGGTCTTAACTAATCAATCATAGCTGATTTGATATATATGGCCTTCTATAATTTATTATTATAAATACATCATCTTTCCATACATTTAAATATCTCGATTGAAACGAATACGAGTAAATACACATGTAATAAATTAGAGCTATTATTCATAACCTTCACTGAATTAGTAGATGAAGATGTCATGTATTACCTAAAATATAGCATTATAAATATCAATGATAGATCTATCAATCATAATCCTATTCCTTCTAACCAAAAAGTAACACATACTAAACTTTTATTATAAAACAAAAAATACAAACCAGAGCAATACAGAAAAAAATGTAACTGTGTACCTGGAAAGTGGTTGGATTCCAAATCTATTGGTGACTACCTGACCTTGAAAGCAATGAATAAGGGGATAAACAGATAATTTATGAACAAATAAACACATAAAAAAACATGTAGACATTGAAAACATACCGTGAAGATGTTTGTAGGAAACGTCATTGGAAGCCACAACCGTTAACACAATTTTGTTTATAGAACGAAAGACCCTATTCATAGAAGAGTGTGGTAGTTATGTCTTGTTTATCTTTATTTTCAATTTGATACTTAATTGACTGTAACTGCTATAAATTATTATCCACTAACAAACAATTTAACTGGTTTGATTGATCTTTTTTCAAATTTTCAGGTGTTCGTAGGTTGGCCCTCTCTATTTGCAAACCAATTGACTGAAACCGTGGGTAAGTGCTATCCGGCCACATTCTGATTCATTACATGTTGTATACATGCATACCTTATTGCCAACTCATCCAAAAAACCGCCCCACGATAAATTAAGGGCAACACTTTCAAAGTGGCGTGTTTTATATTATTTAAGGTATAGATTTCACTCACTCAGGGCCCATAGGTAAGGGTGGGCATGGACGTCTGAATTGTCGAATCCGACCGAAGTCCAAAGCATGTCCGACCAAATTTGATCGAATTAAAACAAATCAAATATAGACATTTCTTTATCCTACCGAATGACCGACTGAATGTCTCATATTTTATATCAATAGCATAATCCCTTCAATATTTGTAAGGTTGATATTATATTTTATAAAAATTTCAAAACATAATATATAATATAATTAATTAAGTTTATACATAAAATTGATATTTAATATCTAAAATAACCAAATAATTACAAGCTTCTTTCACCAAGCAATTGCACAAATTCCCATAGTTCAAATATTGTACAATTTTGTTAGTAAAAGTTTTTTTGACTTATCATCTAACCATAAAAAATTATTAACTTAATAATTATTAACCTAAAAAATAATAAATATTAATCCTAAAATGAGTAGATATAAAATAAAAGAATTAACCATTATTTAATTAAGAATTTATATGTAAAGTTTATAATCCAAGAAAGGGCGGCGGAGTAAGGTAGCGGCGGAAGGGTTACGAGGTGCGCAGGGCAGTGGAGGGTTTGCGGCTTGTAGGGCAGAAGAGGGTTCGTAGGTGACATGTAGGGCAGCAAAGGCAAGCGGCGGCGGAGGGGTTACAATGTGCTTAGAGGGCAGCAGAGAGGTTACGCAGCGCATAGAGAGCGGCGGAGGGGTTATGCCACACATAGGGCCGCAGAGGATCTCGCACGCTACTCGCAGGGCACCGGAGGTGGTCCGCACGCGGTGGACATGGTCCTCAGGCAGCGGCGGACTGGGTACGCAAGCGACGGCGGATGGGGTACACAGGCAGCAGTGGAGGGTCTGTAGGCTGCAGCAGGGGGTACGCTGGCCCGATGAATAATTCGGACAATGACTTGATTGGACAAATTTTGTCCGACCAAAATTCGGATAAACATGGACAAATTTTGTCAGATCGATGCCTTGCTGCGGGGAGGGGAGGGGGAGGGCGCGGGGGTGGGTCGGCGGCGGTGGTGGTGGTGGGGGGATGCGCTGATTAGGAGGGGCCGACAGCGGTAGTGATCATAGGCGGCGTAGGCTGGTGAAGGAATGATGGCACATGAGTGATTAGAGAGAGAATCTGAGGAAGAAATGGTCATTGGCATTCCTCGTAATTAAAAGTTGACCCGATTCTCACTACGATAAAAAATAATAACTAGTTTCAAATAACTTTTAAAAAAATTCAGAAAATATATGAAAAAATACTATAAAATATAATACACATCATAACATCAAAATAATATATTCTTTAATTAATAACCCATAAATTTTGACCGATTCGAACAACTCAATTTTTGTCCGATTTTAATAAATTAGTCTTATTTAATAGTTTTCTTCCAATCCAATTCAATGTTTGATTACAATTTTTGCAACTATGGCCAGAGACGCACTTTGAGCACTTCTTCATGATCCAAGAGGCAGGATTTAAGCCGGATGGAGTGACTTCCATGGGTGTGCTTTTTTGTTGTGTTGCATCTGGATATAGTTGAACTTTTATGAGCGATCTGGATTTTGTCAAAAGGCGTAACAGATTGGAGGATTCATATCTGCCCTTGTCCCTGGTTCATTATGATGCCATATCAGCATTTCAGCGTCTGTGCAATGCGTTGGATCGTGTATTAAAAATCTGCTATGCGTCCATATTGTGTTAATTGATACGGTCTGGTATTTTCTGACCAGAGTTGCACCATTTTTTCGAAAAGACACACTGGAAAGATTACCTATATGAAGGAGAAAGAGTCAATTATGGCTACCTAAGATTTCATCAGCTCCTATTCACTAGTTGAACGTGAACCAAATCTACTGAATGTGGGTATGTTGCAACGTTGATAATGATAAATACATAAATAATAAAAGCATATGTATGAATTATCAGCCGCGTTCTTCACACCTCCAAGCTTTTGAATTGCTTGGTAAAGAACAGATGCCTAATCTCCAATTCCATGTTGAATTTGTTGTTGCATGGGAAAATTATCCCCGCCTTTTAAAATCAGATAATCCAAAAAAAAAAGATAATCTGATAAGTTAAATATTAGATGGCCAAAAATAAGCAACCATGGCAGGAAAATTAATTCCTGCAATGGCAGTTCCAAACCATACAAAGGTTGATGTCAACAAGGATATCCAACCATTCAAAAATTTGTGACTATATCAACAAGAATATCCAACTATTTAAAATTTTATCATTTATAATCACATAAATCCTTATTGGATTCATGTCCCGAAAACCAAATTAAACCCTAACTTATTTGGCAGCAGTTCTCACAAAGCAGAAACCTAAATACGTACGGGTCTCCTCTCCAAAGGAGTAGAGATACAGTTGCAGTTAGTAAGCGCCAAACAAGAGACACATTGCTTCTACCTAAAGATGCTTATCTTCTCTTGTTTCTTGGACAAGGACCAAGCAGAACTATAGTATTTACTATAGTGGAAAAGCTCTTCCATACCCAAAAGAAATCTTTACTCCAATCTCTCTTCTTACCAGCTAATGAACTGATGGATTTTCCATAAAAGCTAAAGAGATTAACATTCTTCTTTTAAAATGGAGACAAAAAAGAATTAATGAAAAAGAAAAGAAAAAAGCCACAGAATTCCACCAGCATTTCAATTACGCTCCTGTAAAGAATTCCCAACCAAGAACATATCATTCGGCCCATGAAATCCTGCCGTTAGCATTGCTGAGACAACCAGACGGGAGAGACCGACATGACATTGCAGTCATTCCATTCTATACCAGTAATCTTGAAGGCCTTTAGTTTGCACATCTTGGTGAACATCATGAAGTTGAGAAAAACTGAGAGATTCCAAATCTTACTGCTCCTATCGCCAACAACACAATTCAAAACCTAAACTTCGCCCACCAAAACTTGTCTCAAAGAAAATGTAAGACCCCTTGCAAAAAGAACTACTCTGTACTTCTTCGCTACTAGAATGACAGTGATGATTTTCAAGAAGGCTTCAAGCATTGGAATTTGATATTGATGAACAAGATGGACTTTCCATATCTTCCCTCAAGTTTATTCCATTCAATTGTCCACATAATTTGGAAGTAGGCGTCAATTTTTTGTACTGCAAGACAAATATACGGACATCATTGTCATCACAATCATAAAGGCTTTAAAAATGAAAAGCCTAAATGTAGGTTTCTTTAAAAAAATGTTTGTGTAAAACCACAAGTAAATGCAGAGTTCAACCCTAATACCTCTTCAAGAAATGCCTGGATCTCCTCTTCGGTCAAAGCTGCTTCTTCTGCAGCGGCATCCCATCCAAGTGACTTTAAAAAAGCCTCTTCCTCCTCATCTGGAAAAGCAATGGCGGAGCCAACAACAGCTTGTTCATCTGAGAAAGGAATCTCACCATCACTAGAAAAAATTGCAGCATTTTCACCATCAGATAAAGAGCAAGCCAAGGTAGCTCCAGTTGCAAAATCAGCCTCCTTTCCATCTTCGACAATGAAGTCAGAATTTGCAACTAAATCTTCCTCATGTTTCTCTTCAGTTGCTGAAAGAGTAGAATCTGGGGTGGTCAACACATGATCATTGCTCGCAGAGGATTTCTTCCTCAAGGAATTAAAAAATTCATTGCGGTTCTGGGATTGAGAAGTAAGTTTTCTATCGGCCAAAGAGATTTGGGTGGCTACTTTTGCACCTACAGACTGAAGCTTAACAGCTGTAGGACTTCTTGAAAGAGCAACAGTCACAGTAGGGGAAGCAACACTGTGTGCATTGGCATGAGTTGGGCTCAGAGTTCCGTCACCTAGTGGAGTAGGATATCCACTCCTTTCTCGATTTAAAATAACAAAACTGCTATTAGGTTGTGAGTTCTTTGTACTGTCAGATTTAGAGGACCCACGGAGAGAGTGGTTAATCAGCTGTGATGATGATAGCTGTTGACCAGTCTTACTGGCATTACTCAACTCATTAGATCTTAGGCCTTTGACTTTTGATTTATCCAACGAGAGTAGAGCCTGTATAGAAGAAAAAGGAAACAGAATCAAAATGATAAACTAAGACAACTTTAGCCAAAAAATTGTTATACTTCGGGCAAGTAACTAATCATTCGCATAATGCAGAATACAGGGTCTCTCTAGAATCCCCAAAAATACACTTCTTTAAAATAGACACCCGCACAAATAATGAATTAATAAAACAAAAAGGCCATTGCAATCATTTGTTTCATGCATATCTAAACACTGGAAACCATCCAAGTTCAACAATAAGCAAATACCTTTAACCCATATACAAAACACCCATGTCATAAAGTTAGCAAAACAGTTCCGTTAACGGAGGTGCATGCAGTTAGATAAAAGATGTGGCAAGAGCAGTAGCAGAAATATTTTTATAGAACACAAAATAAAATCAACACACAAGTATCTAAAAGAACGGTCTGAGACAACTCATTCACATGAATTTCAAATGAACATGGGGATTGAGCTATAAAACTTTTAGTTATTGGCTACACAAATAAGAAACAGAAGAGCATTGAGAGAAGTGTTTGTAAAATAAAAATCTCCAAAGTAAAAATTGTATATTTTTTAACAAATTTTGAAAGGAGATAACTAAACCAACATTTGAAGTCTCAAAAGTGGAAATTGTGGATTTTTAACAAACTTCGAAAGGAGATAATGATACCAACAGTTCAAATGCACTGCCAATCTAACTTTGCGAAAGCTATGATGCCTAAAAGCTTTAAATGTGCTAATTATTGAAACATTAAGATCCAACCACCTACACATCATCATCATCAACACCACCATCATCCTCCTCTATAACTGATCCCACCTGACTGAGGTTAGCAGCATAGATTCAAAACTTAATACCTACCAATAAAGTGCTTTTGATAAACAAAGGCTTCAGTTTTTTGTTTGAATATCCTCCCTCTCATAATCTTGAAGGAGGGGGAAGAGAGAAAATTTTCCTATCAAATCATTCACCTACCAATAATTGGATGAGTATCATAAGACGAGTGTTGATTGCAAGGCACTGATACAGATTATATATATGACCATAGAAAACCACTGGTAGGCATACAAGGACAAAGAAGATAGAAGATGCATGACCAGACTGAAAGTAAAATGTTAAGGCTGCCTTAATTACAACTGACAAAAGCAAATCTTCGAAGAGACCATTCTAAATTGGAATCTAGTGTGATTCTCCATTAAAGACAACTGTTTTTCCTGGTACAGATGCAAAAGCTTTCCACCAAAATACATATATAAATTTATTGAAAAAAAAAAGGCAGATAAAAAAAGCTATCAACTTCTGATAATAGATAATTGGCCTACACCTCAAGTTTTGAGAAAAAAGGAATTTCCCATAACCCTTTGTGGATAAAGGAAAAGAAAATAAAAAATATGACAAAAATTTCCTTCGCAAATTATTAAAAAATATTTCACTTAACAAGAATTAAATATATCTTGGTTTCAGAACTCAAATAAAAATGGAACAATTGACATCTTGCTGATAAGACAGACTAAAATGAGGTCATAATACCACAAAGCAACACATATAACGGAGGAGAATGCAAAACAATATCCTTACAGCACTTTTAGGCATTGATGGTGTCACTGGTATCAGCTGCCTCGACTGTTTGATAGCCAATTCTTCCAGCCTATGAGTTTCAACGGATGACTGCAAACCAAAGGCAAAAGAATAAAATGCCAGAAAAGACAGGCTTGCAGACAACAAATGACACTTTATACAAGAAAAGCTACCTGAGGTGCCGAGCGAGCCCGACCAGGGGCCTGAACCAATGCTTCAGCCATATTAAGACCAGTGTTTGAGCTAACAGACATACCGGCAGAACTGACAGGTGCAGAAGCAGCGATTGGTAAAACCACAGAACTGCTACCTCCAATTATAATAGGCACTTCAGCAAGCACCGAAGTCCAACCATCACCTCCAATCACAGTTGAACTATTCATAGGTAAACTTTGAGATGCCGAACTCAAACCAGGAGATTTCACTCTAACTTCTGGAGCACCAAGTTTCTCCTCAGATCCCAATGACGGGAAATCTCTCTCAAATGTAGATTTGATGTTGTTAGGAGAAAGAATGCTTCCAGCAGCATGTGGCTTATTGTTTAGGTCATTGACCAATTTATTTGACAAGACTTCCCCTCGTTTTGCTGATACATTAGAAAAAGAACGCCGTAATCCATCTCTCTCATCCCTACACATCACAACATCAGTAGAAAGCATCAAAGGATCAGAGAAGTCATAACGACTTCGTAAAGCCCCTCTGTCCTTTCCTCGCCTATCAAAATCCCTATCCCAATCTCTCTCGCGATGACTTTTACTAAAACTTGTATATGACCGTGACCGCAACGAAGAAGCCTTGTCATTCAATACAGCGCCATTGCTACTTGAACTTTTTCCGAGGTGAGAAGACTTTCTATCGGAGGTACGAGAAGTGCTGTTATTACCATTTGAAAGGTGAACCTTGCTCCTCGTGGAATTAGAAGGGGAATGATCATCTGCAACAAACAAAAAAAACATGATAAGATAGAAAAAGCAACAAGGATAAATCTAACTTGCAGTTTGCAAATAAGAAACTAGCAAAGTGTAAGGGGTAGTAATGCCATACCAGACTGGGAAAGAGATGCAATATGGTGGAGGGAACTGCCACCACCATTTGTGCCTGCACTGGATCCTCTGAGCCATTCTGGCATTAAAGCAGGTTCACTCTTGTCCATACCGATAGCAGACCGTCATAGATGACAAGGAATGCAAGAAACAATAGTGAATTATGCTTCTCTGGTGTAAAATTTCTATCAACCAAACACACTTCCAGGCCCACTCCACATTCACCCACTAAAAACTAGTCTACTTTTAACCCTAAAGTTCAAAGCCCCGGTTCTTCCACTGGTAAAACAGCTCTCCTAAAACCAAATTCCAGAACCCTAATTCTGCCTGCACGCGCCAATACTGACACTTAAACGGCTGCTACACTTGTCAAAGCAAAGATGAAATTCCGATGCTTAAAATTGTCGTCTGTACAGTGTATACTCTCAACAAACTGAATCAAACAGTAATAATTAAAGAGAAATGAACCTGTTGTTCTTTGCAGCGATTTCCATGGAAACGACTCCACAGGAGAAGGCTTCGGAGAGAACTGAGACAACAATCAAAAATTCGGCCCTACACCGCCATTCTCTACCAGAAGGGGAACGAAGAAAGCAAAGATATCTCCCAGCAGCCCCTCATCGCCTCCAAAATCTCAACCACAACATACCACCCAATACCAGCAAACCGACACAACAACATCAAACCCCAATCACAGAACCATCATCACCTCCCGTCCAAAAAACCCGCCTCGGCGGCGCCAAACCCTAAATCCCCAAGACCCAAACAATCCAACTCCCGCACCCAATAATTCCAAACAAGATTGATTGCCAAGAATGGACGGGGCAAAACCCAGCAGCCGCCCAAAACACCGCCTCTCCTCCAAACAACCAAAGAAAACCCCAAATTCCAAGCAGAATCACCACCTCAGCAAAGGGGGCACCCGCCGAATTGGAAACCCTAAACCGCCTAGCCAAAACGGCGCCACGCAGAGACCCTCCAACGCCCCCAGCAAGTGCTGACGAATCGGAAAACCGCCGGGGGAAGAAACTTCAAACCCTCAAAAAAGGAGAGAGATTTAAGACATAGCCGGAGTTCGAACAGGCGAGGATTAATGGCGAGCAGAAAGGATGAGGAGGGGATTGCTGCTATTGCTGCAATAGTGACGAGGGAGAGGCGGCGGGGGCGGGGTTGAGAGCAGAGGGAGGAATGAAGGGGGTTGGGTTGTGTTGGTGAAGAAACGGAAAACGTATGAAGGGGCTACAATGTAACTGCCTCCTTCTTTTGTGGGTTTTTTTTATTTTTTATATGTGTCTATATATATATATATATATATATATATATATATTTACATGGGAGGAGAAACAAATACTTTAAACGAAAAGATCCAAAAATTATTTATGAATTTAAGATATCCCACGTAAATTTATTTTAGATAGTATAAAGATATTTTTTTATTTTAATTAATACAAAGAGATGATTTCCCGCTTGATTTTTGGGAGAAAAGATTTGTAGTTGGATTATCTCTTTTATTTGCAAACCGAATTAAAAATAAAACAAGAAATCAAAATAATGGTAATATATCATATGGATCATTTACTTTTAAAAAATTAATAAATAATATAGTTACTAAAGGTTTAAGTTTATGTAATGATTTAAATTTAAAAAATCAACTTAAAAAACAAAAATTTATAAGAAAGAAAGAATTGAGAGAATTTTATAAATAATTTGGAACCTTTTTATCCCCAACTATTCCTCCAAAAAATAAACCTATAAGTTAAAGACCTTTTATTAGAAGGAAAAACAAGCCTATGATAAAAAAGAAAAAATAAAATAATTTTGTTGCAAGCAGTCGGGTGGCGCGACAAGGAAAATGGTAGTGCAGCAAGGAAAATAAAGGAGAAGAAATGGGTAGGGATAATTTCATAATAAAAAATTTGACTCCCTCTCGACTTGAGTCATTATTACGAAATATCCCAAAAAATATTAAAAAATACAGTAAAATACCATAAAATAAAATAATCTAGTTCTAATAAATTATTTTATTTTATGATATTTTATTCTATGTTTTCATATTTTTTGAGATGTATTTCATAATATTAACTTGAGTGAAGAAGGAAATAGATAAGGGTAATTTCATAATAAAAATTTAACTCGTTCTTGACCGGAGTAAATATTACAAAATACATCTCAAAAAATATTAAAAAAATACAGTAAAATACTATAAAATAAAATAAAGGCAAGCATTTTTCTTATTTAGCATGGAGATAAAGAGCAACGGGAAAAAAGGAAAATTGTGTAGATTGATGAAGGTGAAGATTTTGTTGGGATTCGATTACAATCATCAATGGCAGCTTACCTAAATTCTTAATCGGTGACATTTTTCCTTTATTCTCTTTATTTGTGAGTAACAACAATTATGTAGAAATTATAAGAAATTGGTATTGGGGGACTTTGTTCTTCCATTGATATTTTATTTATCAAATTGTGATATAGTAAATTTGATCCGGCCATCATTCCCTGTGATTTTTCGCAAGATTTGAGGTTTTCTAAATAAAATTGGTGTTGTTTATTTTGGTTAGTATTCCTTTTTTCCCACGTAAAATTAATGTTGTCTATTTTAATTGATATTTCTCATCAATTATGTATTAAAATTAGAATTTAAGTGTTTGGTTAATCCCAATACTTCCGGTTTCTACTCTTTTGCAGGTTTGACACTCTTACATTCTATGGTCATTTTCCGTTATAAATGAGTGGTTGAAAGTGCTAAATTTGTTTATTTTTTCTTCTTGAGCTGCCCTCCTACACTTTTGTCAATTTAGAGTGAGATGAGATGAATCGAGGAGAAATTCTACTCGGTAAGCTTTATGTTCTTTGCTTTACCTTTATTTTTTCTACTCAACTCTATTAGATGTCACATGTACGTACGTACCCATTTTCTTGTAAAGCTTTAATCTTTCTTGTAAAGTTGTAATCTTTCTTTCAATTTTAAGCATTTAACTCTACTATCTTAATGTACATGTGCATACAGGAGAATTAGAAGCAAGGGATGACTACATATTATGGGGTTTGAAGGGCAGTCAAGGATTAGCATGTCTCGAGTTTTGCCTTTTCTCTTAGTGCTCCCTTTTTTCAGGAACTAGACTCCATGATATTACTTTTATAATCATGTTTTCACTTTTTTATTCTATTCAAAGAAATTTTTGTGTCCAATCTATGATAGGATTGATATGTTTGGTTGTTGCTAATAAGCATGATAAAGCAAAATTTGGACAAAATGCTAGTTAATCAATCTCTTAAATGCATAAGAATCAATCCACAATATATAACGTGATTAAAGATTCAAGATTGGAATGTGAAATAAGTATGGTCGTTTTGTGTTCGAGTAACTCACTTACAAAGCTTCTTGCTAATTACTATACAATATGTTGGTCTAATGAGTCATGCTTTAAAAAAGAATTTCATTAACTAACATATTCGTGTCATCCAAATTTGTGATTTGAGATTGATTACCTTGAGATGCTGATGTACTATTTACATATGATAAAGTCTTCTCATGTCAAAAAACATAGCGGATGATGATTATCAATTTGATGAGGACTTTGCTGGTGAAAATTTTAAAAATCTCTACGAAGAAGGCAATGGTCATAATATTGTCGATGACGATGAGGTTGTGAGTTGTGGTGGAAGAGAAAAAATAGTAGCCACTGTACCAAGCAATCAAGGAAGCACACCCTATGTAGAACAATTTTTTACCACTGAAGAGGCATATACGTTGTACAACGAATATGCAAGATATAAAGGATCTTGCATTCGCAAAGGTCCTTTTCATATATCTAAGACAACAAATTAATGTGTTGGAAGGAGATTTTTGTGTGCAAATGCTGGATCAAAAAATATGAAAGACAAAAGAAGGAAAAGGAGAAGAATTGTTAGGGGAGGATGCAAAGCTCGTTTGGTAATAAATTTGGATAAAAACAAGGTATTGTGGGACAATATTTTATGATGAGCATAACCATCCTTTGGTAAGTACACCCACTAAAGTGGCCAAATTGAGATCACACAAAAATACCATCGATTCATGCAAGAAGATGGTAGATAACCATCACAAATGTGGAGTTGGACCCTCAAAGAGTTTGCAAATAATCAATGCAGCTAATGAAGGCGTAGGAGGGATTGAGCGAGTAACACCAAAAGCAATAAGCAATCACTTCAGTGGGGAGAGATAAAACAAGGTTGGCTGCGAATGCATTCATATCATTAGGTACTTTCAACAAAAAGAGCCAAAGATGACAATTTCTTCTTTGAAATCCACATTGACGAAGATAAACAGGCAAGATGTGTGTTTTGGGCCGAAGGAAGATCAAGATTAGCCTATCTCAAATATGATGATATTTTGGTTTTTGATGTTACTTACCAAACAAATAATGTTGGGATGCCATCTGCACCGTTCACATGTCGGAACCATCACAAACAATCAACACTATTTGGTTGTGCTTTTATAGCGGATGAGACTGAAGATTCTTTTATATGGCTATTTGAAACATGGTTGAGATGTATGTGGGGGGAAAAGCCAATTTCTATAATTACTAATCAAGATAAAGCTATGAAGAAAGCAATTGAAACTGTGTTTCCTGACACGATCCACCAATTTTGTTCTTCGCACTTAAAGAGAAATGGTGTTACTAATATGGGTAGTTAATGGGTGAGTGATGAATTTAGTAGGCAATACAAAAAATGGCTAAATGAAAGTGAGACAAGTGATGATTTTCAATGAAAGTGGAATGAGTTAAAAGAGCAATTTAATTTGGAATGGAGTTGGCTGGACAAAATGTCAAGAAAAGAAAACATTGGGCTCCAATTTATTTGAGAGATATTTTTTTCAGGGGTGACATCAAGTCAAAGGAGTGAAAGTATGAACTCATTTTTTGATGGTTTATAAATGCACAAAGGCCCTTGTGTTGTGTGTAGGGGTGCTAATCGAGCGAGCGAGCCGAGCTTAACTTGTGTTCGAACTCGGCTCGAATAGTTCGAAACTCATTCGAACTCGACTCGAGATTGAACGAGTTTTGAACATACATGCTCGAGTTCGACTCGAATATCTTTTATGTGTTTGAGCTCCACTCGAGTTTGAATACACTTAAACTGTTTAATTTTCTCTAGCTCAAACCCAACTCATTCGTGAGCTCGAAACTGGCTCGATTAAAAGTTAAAAATACCTCACTTAAAAAAAGTGCACTCAATGTGGATTGAACACTACAACCTTGATCTCAACTATCTCACTTCTTTATTATTATATTATATATATTATATATATATATATAGTATAATATAATATAATTTAAAAATTATATTATTATATTATTTTATCGAGTCAAGATCGAGTTATAACCGAGTCGAGTAGTCAAGCGCTCGCCTCGAAAATTCGAGTTCGAGTCGAGTTCGAACTCGAGACATTTATATGTCGAATTTCGAGTCGAGTCAAGCCGAGCTGAACGCTAAATGCTCACGAGCTGGCCGCTCAATTAGCTACCCTACTTGTGTGAATTTGTGTCTTTTTATGATAAAACAGCAGTAAGTCAAAGGGGTGGCCAAGAGGATGAAGATCATGCTCCATTGTACAGTGAAGCCACTTTGCACTATGAGTTTGAGGAACCAATGACCAAGCTTTACACAAGGAAGATGTTTAACTTATTCCAAAATGAGTTGCGGCTGAGCACTAGGGAGCAAAACCTGAACGTCACTAAGGAAATATACGAGTGTATGAGGTTGGGACGCGTGACTTGAGAGGTAAAAAGTATCACATACAGTACATTAATGATGGTGAGATCACTATTACTTGTAGCTGCAAGAGGTTTGAATATGAGGGGATATTGTGTAGCTGCAAGAAGTTTGTGAAAGAAGATTTGGTTAAAATTCCATAGAAATAGGTGTAACATAGATGGACAATAGATGCAAGACATGGAGCTCTTGATAAGAATAATGAATGCATAGGTGTTACGTCTAGCATAGATGAATCTAGTTTAAATTTCATGATGTTGTGGAATTTAAGAACCATGATTTTGATACTCTCGGACATGGTTGGCTCTTCACGGGAACGTAATGAGCATGCGATGCCTGTTTTGAAAAATCTTTTGAAAGAGCTTGAAGTAATACATGCAGCAAATGAGCTACATACTTGTGTAAATGAAGTTCAGAATAAAATGATGAAGCATATTCCCCAAATCACTGTCCGTGATCCGAAAAGTATCAAGACAAATGGTCGTCCAAAACAAAATGTTCGGATACAATCTTCATTAGGTAAGAGTCAAAACGCTACAAATAAAAGGACTTGCAATATTTGTGGTGAAAAGGGTCATTATATGACAACTTGTTCAAACAAGGAAAAATGAAGGTTGCTATCATTTATAGATTATATTTTGACTACTCCCTCCCTAAATAATAATCATATATCAATTTTTGTTTTCAGGAAAATCGATATAGTTGATTTCAACTCATGAGTGGCTTTTTATGAACAGCATCCATGCCAGGGGATAGCTTTGAAGTTTTGATATGCTTGTAAAATTAGATATTATCTTGATAAAATTTATTCAAATGCCATTTTGGTAGAGAGTGAGTTGTTACTCCTCCAAAAAGAATGTCTGTAAGTTATTTTCACTATCAAAAGTGAACTTCACTTTCTGCTTGTCATTCAGTCTCTATATTTTTCAAAATTCATAACCTTTTATCATGTTGGAAAAATTTTCACACGAAATCAATTGGTTAAAGTATAGCCCGTGATGGGTTCGAATCACCGTCATTAGGGAGATATTCCCCATAGCTCTCCCATTAAGCTAAAGAGCTATTTTTTTATCCATAATTAAGTGTTCTTTCATAACCAAAATGACAAACAAGTAAAAGATAGACGACTTGTTGATCACAACAAAATCAACCTCTTCTCATTTTATATGGGATACAACATATGTGCAGAATACCTGCATCCATAAAGGGTTCATTCCTACAATAACCTGCACTGTTAGGATTATACAATAACCTCGGACGAACAATGTCAACTCCATATATGTGCAAGCAGGATCATAAACAACCAATAATTTAGGCAGTCTGCTGCTACACATAAAGCCATGACCAGTGGTCATTGACCACCACATAATTTTTGGCAATCTTCAATACCATCCTGTGTCAGACAGAAGAAAATATTTCATTATTATTTGGAGAAAAAAGTCCGTGGGGGTCTTTATATGCTTTATAATCTGACGAATGACGTACAAGGATGTAGTCCATATCCATAAGTTGAGTTAATTTATCCAATTTACAAAAACCATTTATGTGCAATTTAAACAACGAATTTGAGGCATCCAAGACAATGGTCTAACACACATAAATCATAGTCTCATGGTAAGTTCTTTCTTTTTAACGAAATAAATCAATAAGTAATCTTGGAACATCTCATCTTAAAATTTTCCCCTCTTTGATTCTAATTACACTTCATCAATTAGTAAAATTATTTAACAAGAAAAATCTAATTTTGTGAATCACTACAATCCCAGAAAGAAAAAATTGAGAACCCATTTACGGATCACTCCATCAAGGTTTTAACTAAAGTTAGTTTTTATCTATGGACAAAGCTAATTTGACCACCAACAAATACCAAACTCAATTCATGTCAGAAAGGTGAATTTCAAGAAAAAATTACCAGAGAAGGAGAGAGGTAATCCTTTGATTAGCACACCTAAAGGTCGACATCGCCACCACCATTGGCCGGAGCTCGTTGAGTCGGTGACGACCTATAGCTCCGATTGCCTCACCGAAAAGTTCGCCAGAAAATTGCCAGGAAATTGCCAAAAAGTTTCAGAACGCCGGAAATGTCGAAAAACCGGATTCGCCAGACTTCTGCCGAATTCATCCAGTCGAACCTGATTCACTAGATCTTCTGCTGAATTCATCCAGTCAAACCTGATAGAACTTCAGACACCGTCGGGTGCCAAATTTGAGTTTCAAGCCGCACGACGAAACCCTAGCCGTCACCGATTGTCGACAATACAAGGTATAATTAACTCCAACTTAATTTATTAAAAGTGATAATTATTATCACAACATGCTAGGATTGATGAATTGATGTGTTAGATATTTTTATTGTAATAAAAATATGAATTTGCTTGATTGAATTGAATTAAAATGAATGTTAAGGAGCTAATTAGGTAAACTAAGTATCGTAATCTAATGCAACGTAGCGTAGGGAAATCTTATACAGATTGATGTATGATTGATGTGTATGTTATAGGATGTGTGAATGCATTATGAGTGGGTATTAGCTTTTAATTTGACGTGCAAGTACGGAGTAGGAGCTCGCCGCCTAGTTGTGAGAACACGCTCGAAGCTTCTATTAGGTCCGTTTAGGACTCATTCCCTTTTTACTCTCTATTCTGTTTAATGTGTGCTTTATTACTTGCAGGACAGGTTAAATAGTATTTTATCGGATCTCACTTAACCCTGGTCATTTAATCAATTGATTTTTTGATTTATATCCCTTAAGGATGAGATCTCTCGAGTTTGATTTAAAAAATAAGATCCACCGCAAATTTCTTTCGGGCATATTATATAAATTTCTTCTCATATCTATATATAATTTTATCGTGTTTCAATGAGACAAAAAATGGGAAAATTGACTCGCACGTACCATAAGCGGGTGCACGTGCCAGTCAAAGCGAGCTCTAAATTAGTGAGAGGTTTGTTCTATTCCCAAAGGATCCTGACAACTCTCGTTTTGAGTTCCTCACACCCGAAAAAACGTGGAGGTTTACTGGTATGGTTTAGTACATAGCACATTCTGGACTTGTGGTTCAAAGGGTATTAAAGGCGACTGACTAAGAGTACTCGACTTTCGTGCTTAAGGCTAAGAGAATTATAGAGGAAAGAAGAGGGCTTATGATATACTGGTAGTCCCAAGGGACCAAGAAAATAAGAAAATGCCGAAAGAGATGAGATAATAGACCAGTCAGTTCACGGACGCTACTAAGTGTACAGCCTAATTGCTCTTCAGTAGATGCCCTTAGGAATGTTCATGAGAAGTATATAAATATTTTTATTCAAAATGAGAGTTAATTCTCATTTATCAATTTGCTATGTAATTATATTTTTGAACTAGTAATACTCATTACTGATGTTTTTTATATACATGTAAGTAAGGATTATATATGTAGGTAAGGATTAAATACTGGATATGCCGGCTTGGACGGAGGAGCAGTGACCTACCTTGCACACAAACATGCACGCTCGCCGACCGAATGGTTGTTTTAGCTATTCTGGTTGTTTTGTTTTGTCATTATGAAAATGAAATACATGTAATGAAATTGCATAATATGAAGACGATATGATGGAGATTTTGGTATATAGAAATTGACGGTGACAACAGGAGATTTTGAAATATATATTAGTGTGTAGACTGAACAATAAAGGTTGGAAATGTAAATAAAATGAAAAGGTGGGTTAAGATCCAAAATGTAGAATATTATGATATGGTCAAATTAAATTTATATGTGAAAAATATGGTGCAATGAATGTATTTGGCTTTATATACTTATACATATTAATTGATAGGGTGGCCATAATTACACTTTTAGGTGGTCCATAATTACATCTTTAGGAGAGACTTTATCCGTTTTATTTTCAAAATTTTTATTAATTTATCATAATTATTTTGGTACATAAACTAGTTGTCACATCATCTATGTAATAGCATATTAGAGTTCCGTACATTCTATCCTAAAACGCCAAAAGTAGATCCACTCAGGACCCGTTGTAACACCCCGTTTCGGCTCACCCGTGAACCGACCCGGAAATGTCACCGGCGACCGAACCGTTCGCTAATCTACTGGGTTCGGTTAAGCCGACCCGGATCTACCCTCGGTGTCTCAAGATGGAGATGCAAACATGAAATGCATGGATGGGATGCGTGGGTTCTAACGTAGTCCTACATGCATGCTATGATGTACAAGCAAAGACAAGACAAAATAATAAATGAGAAACCAAAAGAAAATATATACTATTTTATAAAAATACGGTAACACATACTAATCTACCATGACATTCAACCATTATCTCATTCGTTTTTACCTGAGCCGAGTCTGAACTCCAAGGCTCCCTACTCATTCACATTTATCTATTCATTTCATATCAAGTAATTTATCTAAACAAACACATCAAAATTATCATTCACGTAGCAATAACACACCATTATTATACGTTACACGCGGCAGGTACATGTGTGCGCGGTTCCGTGCTGCTCCTCCGCAGTCCCGACAGCTTTCATCGCTCGCATTCCTCACCTACATATATATAGAAAAACCGTCAGTAACGAGTGTTACCGGCCCGGAAAATAACTAATATCAATCTGGCACAGGAGAGCAAACTCTCCTGTTGAATCAAAACCATATACTTCCTCAAGAACTCTCATCAGGGCACATACGGGAGCCGTCGCCATCGGGTCGACAGCGTCCCCCTATCTTTCACATTCTCATGCCTCGGCCATTTCTCTATTGCTTCTCGCGTCAAATCTCGTTCCTATCCGCCCTCTGCACCTTCCATATTACTCCTGGCCTTGAGCACGAAGGCCGAGTACTCTCAGGCAGTCGCCTTCAGTACCCTTTGAAACCACAAGTCTAGACATGCGCTGCAATGCAGTACCCGTGAACCTCCACACTTCTCCGGGTTTGAGGAACTCAAAGGTGGAGTTGTCAGGATCCCTCGGGAATGAAACGGCTTGTACACCATTCCAGAGCCCACTATCGACCCACACGTGCCCGCTCGCGTAGCACGGTAGTCGGATTTCCCTCATTCAGTCTCTCACTGAAAACGCGAAAACTATACATATATATAGGTCTGGGTTGGGATTTATACAATAGGCCCGAAGGCAACATGAGCTGGATCTGAAGTTCGAAAACAAACTCGAGGGATCTCATCCTCGAGGGTTATTAATCCGGAAAAGAACTGTTGGCTAAATGGCCCGAGTTAAGTGGGATCCGATAAAACGCCACTTAACTCGTCCTGCACATAATAAATCAAATACACAATGAGAGTAGCGTAAAATCAGAGAACGAGTCCTAAACGGACCTGGTAGAAGCTCCAAACGGGTCCACGCGCCTAGGCGGCGAGCTCCTACACCGTACCTACACAATCAAGCTAAAAACTAACGCCCGCATGATGAATCACATATCCTATAGCATACACACACAATCAACACAATCACACGTCAATCAACACACATCAACCTATATCAATTCTAGCGAGTCTACTTAAGCTAGTTTGATTAGATCATGATTATTACTTAATAACCCTAATTAGTTTCATAACTTCTATTTTTAACACCACACAATCAAACAAATTTCATATTTTTATCCTTAATCAAATCTACATTTATATATATTATTATAACACACAATTCACCAATCCTAGCATGCAATTCTAATAATCAAAACTTTCAAATAATTAAATTAAAATAAATTATACCTCGCGTCGTCGAAAATCGGCGACGGCTAGGGTTTCCGTTTCGTGGCTCGAAACTCGAATTCGGCACCTAGCGGCGTCCGAAGTCCGATCAGATTGGACCGGGTGCGTTCGGCGGATGATCCGGCGAATTTCCCACAAATCCAATTTCCGGCGGTTCCGGCGGTTTTCCGGCGAGTGTCGGCGGTTTTCCGGCGGATTCCGACGGTTTTCCGGCGATGATTTGGGACGGGGCAATCAAGGGGTCTATCGGCACCAGCTCGACGAGCTTGGTCCGATGGTGGTGTCAAACAAAGTAACCGAGGCGGCGATGGCCGTCGGCGGCGGCGTCGAAAGTGGGTGGCGGCGGCGGCGTTCTCCGATCGAGGCTCCGGCCGGCCTCGACGGTGGTCGGGACGATGGGGGAAACGTCGGCGACGGCGAGGGGGTGCTCGTCAGGGTCACACCGGCGGCGGAGCGGCCCGGACGGCGGCGGAATCCGGCCCGAAGTGGCGGCGGCCGAGGTGGTTTCGTGGGCGATTCCGGCGTCGTGGCGACGCGACGGTGGCCGGGGTTGGTCGGGGCGGCACGGCGACGGCAAGGCGGGGCAGGGCGGCGTCGATCGGCGGCCGTGCGGCGTCGGCAGCGGCGGCGGCGGCAACACACAGCGACGGCGGCGAGGGTTTGGGTGAGAATGGTCGGGGAAGAAGAAAAACATGACTAGTGGCAAACTCGTAAATACGTATTGACTCGATTCCTACTCGAGTCAAAATAATAGCTAGTTCGTAATAAATTCTAAAAAAATTCTAGAAAAATATGGAAAAATTCACATAAAATAAAACAAACACAACAACATCCAAATGGCATGCTCTATAACTAATAACCCACCCGAATATAATCCAACGCGTCCTAACGCGTTATTCGGCCTAAAACTATTTCTACGATCAAACATATAAAAAGAAAAAAATACTGCATACTTTCATATATTCTGATAACTCATATCTCACCATCTTCTCGACGTTATCATCATATATTCAAGTACACCTGACTCTCATCGCTCATAACTCACGGCTGGTCTCGACTCAGCACGCGGTTCATGAAACTGACTCGACTCGAACCAACGGTCGAACCGACTGGTTCGGTAACGTAAAACCCTGACTCGAGTCACGGGTTTTACACCCGTGATGTTCTAGATCGGTTTGTAAGCGAGCCAGAATCGGGATGTCAGAGCGCGGGGGGTGGGGTGGTTGTGGATTTTGTGCAATGATATGGCGTAGATATGATGATGGGTTTTGAAGAAAATGTAGTTATGCGAATGATTTTATGAATTTGGTGCAATGGTGTGGATATGGTGATTGAGATTGAATAGACTACAATTGGGTGAATGATTTCGGAATTTTGTTTTTGTTTTAGGTGTGTGATTTGTTAGTTTGAGTTTTACAGGGTTGAGAGATTGATTCGTGAATTGATGTGGGCAGTATTAGAAACTTAATCTTTAACCAAATTATATGGATGATAAAACCATTAATATGAAACTTTAACCTTCTTCAAATTAAATCATCAAGAAATAAAATTAGATAGAGGAAGCGTACCTGAATCTATAAAAGAAAATTAATTCGTTACTACCTTAAGATTATGATCTTCCAAATTCAATATTAATTTTCAAAACCAAATTCTTGATGATAGGATACCAGGATCATAACCTCCTTATTTATAAAGATTTCATAATTTTAATTTGACCCATCGTTGAATTCCACACCTTTATTTATGACTCATAAATACTTTAACTTGGATCGTTCAATTGAATTTAAGTCAACCTTAAATAACAGCACATGATACAATTCTAAAGTCATATATATATATTTATATATAACATTGATTAGGGAAAACTGTGTTATTCATTTATGGTGACCAATGATTTGTGTTGTAGCTGGCAGATGATTTGTGAAAGCGGGGGTGGTGGCGGATGGCGGTGGCGGAGGGCGGGGGGCGGCGGGCCGAGTGTGGGGGCGGGAGGGGGTGGATCGAAAGCTGCGGAGGGGCTGTCCGGCCGAGGAGGGGCCGCCGCCGAGGGGGCTGCGGCTTGGGGCGGTCCAGGGGTACCGACGAGCGGGCGCGGCGGTGGTCCGCCGGATGGGCCGCGGCCGAGATCAGCCGCACGGACACCGGCGGGCGGGGGGCGAGGGGCGGGGAGGGTGCGCATCATAGTAAATTTCTATATATATATATATATATCCATTATCTCTTCAAGACAATTTTTCTTATAGTGTAATCAATCTCTAAAACAAAATAATGCCATATTAGTTTTCAAACCAGACGATGACATGACTACTTGGTTTGGTCCTTTAAAAGATCAACTAATGCATATATGGAGTCAGGAGTTTGAAATTGGATTTCTGAATTTTTCCGTTTTCATTAACAATATTGTTTTAATATCATCTGATTCTGATGAATAATAAATCTGTTAGACCCATTTCCTGGCTTAACTGGAACTCTAACGGGCAACATAATCAATCCAAACTCTATATACGAAGAATCAACTTCTTCATCATCTAAATTTGGATTAACACAAAACTTGGAAAAACAAAATTCACATAAGGATAATATTCAGTTAGATGAGATAGTTGACATAGATCAAGATTTAGGAAACCTGACCCACGAGTATTGTACCAAACAAATAAATTTGGATTAGCAATAGGATTATTTACTCAAAATTCTGAACGTTTAATTAAAATTAAAGAAGATAATTAAATACCAGAGTTCACAACTCTAATACTAGAAAATACCAGAGTGCACAACCCTGATTCTAGAAAATACCAGAGAAGGGGGCGAAAGGATCAAAACAAAAGATGCAAGCCCAAAATATGGTTAAAATAATAAAAGATAGATCAAAATTTTATTCATTATAATATATTTAATTCCATAATTTATACCTATAATGTCGTGAAATGAAAACAAAACCAGAGATTTACCGAATAAATCTTTCAAAAATCATCGACGGATAACCTAGCTAATACCATCCATGCAATATTCTAGTTTCATGTTGTTTAGATTCTAGTTTCATGTTGTTTTTGGTGATTATCTCTTTAATTAAAATTTTCAGGATTTGGGTTTGTTATCATCCATGCTTTTGTTGATTATCTCTTTAATTTATACCATTCATGCTTTTGTTTAGATTCTAGTTTCATGTTTTAGTGATTCTCTTTAATTAGAATTTTTAAGATTGGGGTTTTTTTATGTAGATGGTGGGATTGCGAATTTTTGTTTAGATTATGATTTCTTGTTGGGAAAATGATTTATTTTTTAATTTAACTTCGTTTTAATTTTGAGTTTGTAGTTCTAAACATTTTATTTTTTTTGGAAATGCATAATGTTAAATGGTGTCTTAGGCATTTTGTAAAAAAATTAAAACATGATTGAAACTTGAAAAGACATTTTATTATTAAGATAATTTATATAAATATATTGATAAATTATTTTTGTTAATTTTAATCTCTATAACTATATTTTTTTCCCAAATGAGTTATTTTCGACATTATAATTGAGTTAGTTTCAAACTCCCAAATGACTGAACGAGGTAATTTTAAGCTTTCAAACGAGTTAATTTCGAGCTCCTCAAAATTTAACATTTAAAAGTATATTTAAATCTCAAATCAAGCTAATAAAATTAAAAATATTTGAATCAATTTTAAGCAAACTTTAAGTTATTTGACTCTTATTCAAACACAAACTAAATTCAACTCACTTGCTCGTTTAAAAGCCCTACGTACCACCCATTACGAAGTCGTAACAATGCGGCAACGGAGGGATAAATAGAAGCAATCTAATCCAAGCTAGCTGGTGAATTCTCTCAAACAGCTGAGCCTTCAAATTAATACCCTTAAACAAACTGTACCTTATATGCTTATTGAAATCCGGGTTGCACGAATTGGCCGATTCCGTGCAGAATCGGCCGATTTAAATCGGATCGGCATCGCGCCAATCCGATTTCGGGGCCGATCGGTCGGCCCCGAATCGGCCGATTTCGACCGATTCCGACCGATTTAACTCGGAATCGGAATCGGCCGATTTAAACCGGAATCGGTTTTTTAAGAAATTACCAAAATACCTTAGGTATGATTTTTATTAAATTATTTAAGCATGGGTAAAATGGTAATTTGGATTTTAAAAACCTAAAATCAAACCCCTCTCCCCCGCTTCCACCGTCGCGTTTGCTCCGCCACCCTCCGCCGCGCTTCCGCTGTCCGACCTCAGCTCCGTCCAACCACGCCACAGCCCACCCGATTCCGACCTCAGCTCCGCCCTCCGCCGCGCTTCCGCCGTCCGACGCTCCACCCGATTCGGAACTGAGTTCCACCCTCCGCCGCGATTCCGCCGAAATTCCGCCCGATTCCGCCGTCTGACGCTCTGCCCGACCTTCAGACCACGCAACCGCCGTCCGACGCTCTGCCGATTCTGAACTCAATTCCGCCCTCCGCCGCGATTCCGCCCTCCGCCGCGATTCCGCCCAATTCCGCCGTGATTCCGCCGTCCGACGCTATGCCCGACCTTCCGACCACGCAACCGCCGTCCAATGCTCCGCCGATTCCGAACTCAGTTCTGCACTCCGCCGCGATTCTGCCGTCCGACGCTCCTCCCGACCTTCAGACCACGCCACCGCCGTCCGACCTTAGCTCCGTCCGACCACGCCACCGCCGCCCGATTCCAACCTCAGCTCCGCCCTCTGCCAGGCTTCCAACAGAAAATTTGGGTAAATTTGGATTTTTTCATTGAAATTGAATATTGTGATATAAAAATGGTTATCTATGATGTTTTAATTGATTAATATGATGTGCGAATTGTGATGTCTGAATTGAAATTTTGTGTGTGCGGTAAATTATGATGTGCAAGTACGTGCTATGTGAAAATCGTGATGTGCAAATTATTGTTGTATAAATACTTGAATTTGTGTATTTATGTTAAAAAATTATATAATTATGTATTTCAGGTATTTCTATTATGAGTTGACAAATTTTTGTATATGACCGATTTAGACCGATTCAACTAAACCGACTCTTGGCTAATTCCGATTCCGATTCCCTAGAAAACCGATTCCGATTCCGATTCATGCAACCATGGTTGAAATCACCTCCACTCAAAAAAATAAAAAGGAAAACAAATAATTAGAGATTTTAAGTTCTAACTACTGACATTTAGTTTGAAGATAAAAATTTGTGCAGGGTTCTAACTTCTAACGAAGCAGAGACCTAAGTCCAGGCATTTCTCACAATAAGGACAAAAGATGACAATTGATGTTAGCAAGCGCCAAACAAGACAAAAATTGCTTCTTCCGATGGATGCTTATCTTGTTTCATGGAGGAGACAAGCAATTACCCTTGGGCAAAATGCTTCTACAGAGATAACAAAATACTTCTTCCAACCTCTCCACTAACCAGCTAATGAACTAATGAATTTTCCATAAAAACTAAAAGATTACATGCTTCCTTTAAATTGGACAAAAAAGAATCAATGAAAAAGAAAATCAGATTTCCAACACTATAGTTACCATCCTGTGAAAGTATTCCCAACCAAGAACATATCATATGGACCATGAGATCCTTCCGTTTGTGTTGCTGAAACTAGATAGAACTCAACCATCATGATATCGCACTCACTCCTCTACCCCAGCACCCTTAAAGCCTTTATTTTGTACATGGTGAAAAACCCTCCACGTTCCAACTCTTACTGCTCTTCTGTTGTTCTTCTCTCCAACTGCAAAATATTCTAAAACCTAATGTTTGTCCACCAAAACTTGTTTCAAAGAAAATGGAAACCAACTGCAACAACTACTATTTTTCTGCATTCTTGCTACCAGATGTTGAGAAGGCTTCAAACATTAGAATTTGACACAGATGAACAAGGTGGGCTCTCCATATCTGCCCTCAAGTTTTTCTATCATATCGTTCACATAATTTGGAAGTAGGCGTTACTTTCTTGTACTGCAAGGCAAAAATACAAACCATGGTCAGGGAAAATAACAATCATAAAGGCTTAAAATATGGGTTACCCTAAAACCAGGGCCAGTGAAAACCACAATTAAATACAAAATGTAAGCATCATACCTCATTAAGGAACACCTGGATCTCCTCTTCAGTTAAAGCTTTTCTTCTGCAGTAGCATCCCATCCAAGTGACTTTAAAAATGCCTCTTCCTCCTCATCTGGTAAAGCAATTGATGAATCAATAAACTTTTGTTCATCTGAGCAAGGAATCCCACCACCACCACTAGAAGAAATGACAACATTTTCGCCGTCAGATGAAAAGCAAGCCAAGGCAGATCCAGCTGCAAAATTGGCCACCTTTCCATCATCCATAAAAACACTAGAATTTTCCACAGAATGTTCCTCATGTTTCTCTGCAGTTACTGAAAGAGCAGAATCTGAGGCCGCTGAAACATGATCATTGTTTGCAGAGGTTTTTTTCCTCAAGGAATTAAAGAATTCATTGCGATTCTGAGATTGAGAAGTATGTTTTTTGTCAGTGGCAGAGATTTGTGTAACTTTTGCACCTACAGACTGAAGCTTTACTGCTGTAGGACTTCTTAAAGGAGCAACAGTTGCAGCAGGAGACGTGATACTGTGTGTGTTAGCATGGGTTGGGCTCAAAGTTTCGTCCCCTGGAAAATTAGGAAATCCATTCCTTTCTCGATTTAAAATAACAAAATTGCTATTAGGTTGTGAGTTTTTGACAGTGTCAGATTTGGAGGATCCCCGGAGAGAGTGGTTAACAACCTGTTGACCAGCCTTGCTTGCACTACTAGACTCATTAGATCTTAAGCTTTTCGATTTTGATTTATCCAATGAGAGTAGAGCCTGCATAGAAGAAAAAAGAATAAGAATCACAAGGAAATGCTTTGACAAGTGACAACTTAAGCCAAACAGTTGATATGCTTCAGGCAACTAATCATTCTCAAAATGCTGCAATTTAATGATCTGTTAGGGTTTCAAAAAAATACATCTCATCAAAGTGACTACACAATAAAAAATGAAAAAATGAATCGCAATGCAATCCCATGTCAGAAAAATAGTGACACAATGTCATTAATAGAAGTGAATGCAGTTAAATAAAGAATGTGGAGCAACAACAAAAATATTTTACATACCACACAAACTTGAAGTTAACACTATATCTGCAAAGAAAAGTTTCATACCACTAATGTTTTGCATTTTCCAATCCAGACAAATCACATAAAATTGGTATTTTTAGAATGTAGATAACAAGTATATGGGACAAAGTCTTTGCATTTTTTTAGTTTTTGGCTAGACATAATTGAGAGAGAAAACAATGAGAGCAAGTGATTGTCAAGTAGAAGTATTTATAAAGTAGAAATTGCAGTCGTCTAGTGAGTGCTCTGAAAGATTCAGCTATACCAACAGTTCAAAAGGAATAAAAATTTAAATTCTCCAAAAAAGGGGAAAGTGATGATGCCTAAAAGCTTGACGTGCCAATTTCTGAAACATTGTATCCTTCAAAACCCATGATTGAATCACCTACACATTATCATCATCAGCATCTTATCTCGCTATGCTGAAGATTAGCAACATAACTCAATATCTTTATACCACCAAAAAAGTGATCTCCATAAAACAAAGTGTACAGTTTTTACATTGAATATCCTCCCTACCACAAACTCTGAAAGAGAGAAATTAAATGAATTTTTCACATTATCAAACCATAAAACTTCAAATAATTGGATATGCATCATGAGATAAATGCTGATTGTATAATACTAATATAGACATGATCCGTAGACAACCACTGGTAAGAACACAGACACAAAGAAGAAACAAACCAACCCCACCATAATGTAAGTAGAAATGAAAAGGACCACATATGCCATAACGACTACGCAAAACAGAACAATTGACGAAACAATACTAAATTGAAATTTGGCGTGTTATGTTACCAAAGATAGTAAAGCAAATTTATAAAGAAACTACAAAAAACCCTTTTTTTCAAGTATAGATGCAAAATCTTTACAAAAAATAATTTTTTGCTTAATCATAATTCAGCTGCAAACCAACTGATGCAGTTTTAACAAGATAAACTAATTTCATAAAAAGATAAGAAATAGAGAATAGCCTAAATCATCTTATAGGCTTGGATTGGATGCAAGAAAAAATAAAGAGAATTGAGGAAGAGAAGAAAAGGAGAAGGAAAGTAACTAAAACATAAACTTCATTTTCCCACAACTGGCCTGTCCTCTCCAAAAGTCAGCTTCTTTCATAGAGTTCACAAGCTTTCAATGTTACAAAAATATCCCCCATATAACCCTTCGCATTAAGAAAACCTTTTTTACTAAAAAACCTACCTATAAAGCAAGTAAACAAAATGCTACTACTTTACAAAGCAACAAACAAGCCCCAAAAAACAAACTTTAACATGTCATCAAACAAATACCAAACATTGTACTGCATCACCAACTTAACTGGACAAAATGAAGATAAAAATTGCTTCACTTCAATTTTTTTCAAAAACGAAAATATGTACACCTCAAATTTTGAAAAGGCAGCATTCACATAGCAATTTGTGGATAAAGGCAGTAAAAAACCACAAATTCGGCATATTAATCTTTCTGAGACTTTCCAAAGATTTCATAGATCTTGGTTCAAGTTAAAATTGACATCTTGTAGGCAACTGAGAAAGACTAAAGCGTGCTTCAATAATCATAAATGCCACAAAGAAACATAAATATTAGAAAAAAATAAAACAGTATCCTTACAGCACTTTTAGGCAATGATGGTGTCACTGGTATCAACTGCCTCGACTGTTTCTTAGCCAATTCTTCCAGCCTTTGAGTTTCAATGGATAACTGTAAACCAAATGCACAAGAATAAACTGCCAGAAAAGACGGAGGCAAATAGATGACAAAGGACACTTAATACAAAGAAATTTACCTGAGGTGCCATGCGACCACGAACAGGGGGCGTGAACCAATGCTTCAGCCATATTAAAACCACTGTTTGAGCTCATAGACATACCGGCAGAACTCACAGGTGCAGACTCTGCGGTGGGTAAAATCAATGAACTGCTCCCTCCGATTATAATAGGCACTTCGGCAAGCACAGAAGTCCAACCATCACCTCCAATCACAGTCGAACTATTCATAGGAAGACTTTGAGAAGCCGAGCTCAAACCAGGAGATTTCACTCTTACTTCTGAAGCACCTGGTTTCTCCTCAAATCCCAGAGACGGGAAATCTCTCTCAAATGTAGATTTAATGGTTTGAGGAGAAACTATGATTCCAGTAGCATACGGCTTACTGTTCAAACCATTGGCTGATTTCTTTGACAAGACTTCACCTCGTTTTGCTGATATACTGGAAAAAGAGCGCCGGAGAGCATCTCGCTCATCTCTGCTCACCAAAACATCAGTAGAAAGCATCAAAGGATCAGAGAAGTCATAATGACCATGCAAAGCCGACCCCCGTCCATCAAAATTCCTATCCCAATCTCTCTCCCGGTGACTTCTACTAAAACTAATATAGGACTGCGACTGCAATGAGGAAACCTTTTCATTCAATATGGCGCCATTACTCCTAGAACTTCTTCGAAAGTGAGAAGACTTTCTGTTTGAGGTACGAGAACTGTTGTTAGCATTTTGGGGGTGAGCCTTGCTTCTCACTGAATTAGACATAGAATAATCATCTGCAATATAGAACACACACAAAAAAAGCTGGGCATAAATTCAAGACATCTAACATGAAGTTAGCAAATAACAAATTGTGGAACATTAAGGAACAGAAATTTCATACCAGACTGCGAAAGAGATGCAATATGGTGGAGGGAACTGCCACCACCATTTGTGCCTCCACTGGTTCCTCTGAGCCATTCTGGCACTAAGGCAGGTTCACTTTTGTCCATTGCAATCACAGATCACCATAGATGACAAGGACTATGTGGAACAACCGTGAATTATGCTTCTCTTGAATAATCCCTATCAATCAAACAACACGTTCACTTACCAAAAGTCATGACAATACTAAGATTTGTAGCCTACTATCCACATAAAACTTCAAAACCCTAGTCTACTTTGTCTTGAAAAAAACTCCTCCAGCAACAAATTCCGAAACCCTAATTCGCCGGCGCACTCTAATACTAACACTTGATGGGTGCAGCACACTTCTTAGAAAAGCAAGAAAAAATTCCAAAGCCAAAATTTGTCCTCTGCACAGTATATACTCTCGAAAAGCAGTAACTATAAGAGAAATATGAACCTGTTTCGTCGAAGCGCCCTTAATTGAAGAGACGCCAAGGATCCTAAGAACAGGGGCAAAGAACAAATCCCACCCTACACCGCCATTCTCCACAAGAAGCGGAAACCCCACCACTCCCAATCAATCACCATCACCGCCCCTCGCGCCGGCGGCGCCAAACCCTAAATCCCGAGAACCCAAACAACCAAATTCCCACACCAATTCCAACTCCAGGCACCAAAAACCAAACCAATATCGAATGTCTACAAAGACACCCGGCAACACCCAGCAGCCGCCCCCTCCTCCAAACACCCAAGGAAAATTACAAACAAAGTCACCAACGCACCAAAATGAAAACCCTAAACCGCCCGACCAAACGGCGCCAAGCAGAGACCTTCCGATTGCCCCCCCACGCAAGCGCCGATGTATCGGGAAACAGCCCGGGGAGGTGGGACTTCAAACCCTCGAAAATGGGAGAGAGATTTGAGACGAAGAGAGTTCGAAAAAGACGAGGATAAATGGCGTCGGAAGGGATTGGCGGGAGGGGAGAAGAGGCGGCGGGGGCGGAGGAGACGAGCGGGGGATGGAGGGAATGGAATACGTATGACGACTCTTCCCCTCCCTATTTGTGACTAGTTTGAATATGGTATTGGTTGCATAGTTATATTTTAATAGTTTGGCTTTGGGGAAATATAATCGACAGATGGCTTAGATGGGGAGGACAAATCGTACCACTAAGCATTATTTGCTTACATTTATTTCATGAAAAACATTTATAAAATTTAATTATAGTAATTAGGTGACATAAATCTCTTTAATTATAAGTGTTTAAAATTTTAACAATCTCTTTTAATTAAAACATATAAACCAATTATGCAAGTGTTATAACAAGTTTGTTATATTGATTGCTACGTTAAATCTCTAAACTCTTCTTTTTGTTTTTGTTTTGTTGGTTGTTGTAACAGAGAGATTATTTTTTTGGGGGCTAATTTAAGTGTGGCCCACCCTCAGTGGAACTTTTTTTTTGTCGTTTGATCCACGGATTTTGAGATAATCATTAAGTTTCAAATTGAAAATGATAATAAAAATCGATACTCTGACAATATTGTATTAATTATGATTTGATATTCTTTTTTATTTTTATATGACTAAAAATTTTACTAAATATCTCGTTTTCTTCTTGTCAAATTCCTCTTGGCTCAAAAAACTTGTTCCTTTTAATCCTTAATTCGATTTTACTTAAATTTCACTACGCTTAAAATTGATAATATTTTCTTAATTCTTATTACTTGAGATTAATAAAGAATATATATATATATATATTAGCCGCTCATATAATTTTTTATCATGTAATGTATCTTAAAATTTATATTTTAAAATCGAGATTTATTATATGGTTGATAATGGGTAAACTGTCTAATGAACAGTTTATACTAGACAAATATATGTAATCAGTTTGCTATATATGAGCCGCTTAGTGACAACTTACCCGTTATCAACTATATAATATACCTCAATAATCCAAATACAAATCTCTAAATTCATCACACGGTGAAAAAGCCCATGAACTGCTGCTTAACACCTCATATTATACAAATTATATATATATATATATATAGCTTAAAAATGTTCATCAATAACTTATTTTTAAGAGTGCAAGTGTGTGAAATTCTTGATCTAATCTGAGTCTAAGTAATTTAACATCTAACGTATTTTACAATTGCCATTATTATTAATTTTCTTGTTATATATAATAATATATATGTGATTAAAGATAAGCTTCATTATGTCTCTTAATTAACCTTCAAGAAAGAGGCGTCCAAAGAAAGTGTGATTTATCTATGCTCGTAAAAGAGTGGGTGGGTCCCTTGAGCCCACCGGAGGAAGGAGAGAAGAAAACCCAGATGCAAGACCTCGTTTGTGGTGCAAAATTCACAAATATGGTTTCACATTTTGACCACCTATTTGGAATGGAATCTCATGAATGTGGATAGATTAAGGAAGAAATTGGTACCAGGAAATTGCACAGTGAAAAATAAATTGGAAAGGAAGACTTTCATCCACCCTCGTTTGATCTTACCACGACTTTTGAGATTTTAGTAGTTTTATATTTTTTTCTAGTAATAGTTTTCTAATTATCTATCTATCTATCTATCTATCTATCTATATATATACCTCATATTTTTATTTTTATTTATTTAATTTTTACTTGTTGGTATACTAATTTGGAAGTTGGAAGTATAATTTTAAATATTATATCAAACATCATACTAAATTTTTGAGCATTACATAATATATATAGTTCAACCGGATCAGAGTAAGTTGCTCAGATCTAAAATATTATACGAGATTTTATGCTAATAAAATAAGATACTGTTTTTTCATCCCCCTAATGTATTTTTTACGAAAGTTATTTTACACATTCATTTTGTTACCATATATAAACAAAAACACGATTATGCAAATTATAATGTCTATAATCTATATGAATTTAAAATTATTATAGAACAAGACAGTAAAAATAATTATCATAGCAATATTCGATGTTATTTCTCATGGTGAGCCTAAAGCGACTTTTGTTCAAGAGATTTTACGATCACCTTGGGCAAAAAAATGATTTTATTTTTTATCAATTATTATTATATTTCATTTCAAGGCTGTGTGAGCAGAAAGGGGCCGCTTGAATCGGGTTGAAATGAGGTATGGGCCCCTTTTGCTAGTAGAAATGGGCCGGATTGTCCATGGGACAGATGACCAAACCCATTCTCAGCTCCTCGCGTGTGGAAATATCATGAATACCTTTGAACTGAAAATCATTTCAATTATATCCTCAGCTAATCTTTTATATCGTTGTGCATCTCAAATTCGATGTTCATATCAATTGTGCTATTAGTTGTAAATGCAGTGAAATGTGCTTTTTTCTTATCTTATCTGTAAATTTTAAGACAACAATATGCCTATTATGATAAATTTTAAAAGAATAATATCCTTTTTAATAAAAAAAATAATGTGGGAAAACCTCACTGTAAAGATGGGAATAAAGTTTGGTCCCAACTTTTCAAGACCCAAACTTAATTCGATGTCAAAGACCCAAACTTTGAACTTGAAAAATACAAATACTCTTATGAATAAAGACAAAAATTAAAATTTGGTATCCGATGAAAAATAAGAGATTCAACCAATTAAAATATAATAAAATAAAATAAATTATTACAATTTATCCCCTCAAATAGATCCGATCTTTAAAATTTGAGTCTATCTTTAATAAGTTAATTTATTAAATTTTATTTCATTATCAATAAAATTGAAGCTTTTCTCTAATATTTATTGCACATGAGGCAATATCTTGCCTAGTATATATTTATCTTGTACTCGGATGTTGTTCAATATTTGTCTCCATGCAAAATACACATGATTATGTGTCATTCTAGAGGATGAAGTAGAGGAATTACTTTCAAATAATGATTATCGATTTGTATTTTTGGATTAGTTCCACTGGTTGTTGATATATACGGCAAAACGTAATTGGTTAGGCCCTTTTTTTCTGTATCTTATGAATGAACGAAGAAGAGCATTAGGTCAATAGATCCGGGTGAAGTTGAAATTGGTTGGAATTCGCACCAAATCATTTATAATCGTTAATTAGCGAAATCAACCCAAGTCTTGATTAGTTTCCAAGTCTAAGTTGAAATTGGTTGGAATTGACACCAAATAAACTTAATTCCCTAATTAGTAGAGTCAAGCCGAGTCTCGAGCCCTGAACTGGTAATGGTTTAATTTGGGAAAAGCCATACAAATATACATCATTTTTTAATTTGCCCATCATATGGAGTTTACTTGAATTTCACAAATAAAAAAAACTTTGGGATATAATATACACCCAAAACTCTTTTAGTAAAAAGCTATTTGAAAATAAGTAAAAAAATACAACAAAAAGAATTTGCTTTCCCAAAAAGTGAGGAAGATCATTTTTTTTTACTGTGTAGGGGAGGAAGGTTAATTTTTGTAAGGAATGTGGGTTTTCTACTAATTTGCTGTGTAATAAGAAACTCATCTTCTTCATTCTCCTGCCCTACATTCACCTTACAATTTTAATTAATTTTCTAAATACTAACTTATATAATGTGATAGTAAAGAAGTATGTTTTTGAGTAAGAATTTAAGTGACGTGAGACCGGGGAAGAAGGTGAGTTTCTTATTGTATGTTAAGAAACCATCCTTCCTCCCCCACTTTTACTTCACCACAAAAAGTCATCTTCCAATTATTATTTCACCTTTAAAACTCACCTCACTATAAGTCACTTTATCTTCTTGAATGATTTTTAAAATACCAACTCAAATGAGGTGATAGTAAAGTAGGTTATAGAGCAAAAAGCTATTAGGCAAAATGAACTCGGGTTTCTTGTTTCCTTCCCCACTTTCACCTCACTTAAGTTTAGAAACTTACCTTCCTCACCTTCTTTTTTTACCTTTAATTCACATAATTTTTTGCTAAATAAGACACCTCTCCACTGTCACACACTTAAATTTGTATTTAGAAATTCACTTAAAAATGGCAATAAAAAGCATACATTCTTTACCTTTTCCCCCACCATTACCTTGCCTAAGTTTATATTTAGAATTTCGTTAAGACACCTACTTTCTTCACCATCTTTTCCCACCTTTACCTTGCCTCAAAAACTCATATACTAACCCTCATTTCACCTTAAAAACTCACCTCAATATCGTAATTTTACCTAAATTAGTATTTAGAAACCCAATAAATAAGTACAATAAGAAATTCATCTTCACCTTGTACTCCCACCTTTACCTCACCTAATTTTTCATCTAAAAAACTCACATCCCTACCATCATCTCTTCTAAGTTCGTATTTAAAAACTAACTTAAGAAGGTGAAGTGAAAGTGGGGATGAAGATGAAGACAAGAAGAAACTCATTTTCTATACTTTTTGAATCTGTATATTCTTTTCAATATATATATTTTTTATGTGCTTTCAAGTGGCTTTTTACCATTTTACTGATGGAGCTCTTTTGTTGTAAGTAGGTTTATATTCTCTCCTCACAAACAGAATTAACTCTTTATATTTGTAAAGATGGCTAGTGGAAGGAATCTACATCGATTCTATGTTTACCAATTAAAAAATAACACACTTTTGACCAAAAAATGAGGGTACAAAGAAAATTTTTCTTGGTATAGAAGGTGATAAAATTTTAAAAGCAAATTTTAATCTTTTTTCAAAGCAAAATATCACATTTTTAAACTATTCAATATTTATTTTAGCACTCATGCATACAATCAAAATTAATTCGAATGGTAGAAAAGAAAATGAAATGACATGAGATAAATATAAGAAGCCTATTTATAATTCCATTATGCCAGTTATTTGATCTTGAAATCATGTTTTACCAACTAAACAATCAAAATTAAGGAAAAAAATTTCGTACTTTTCCCATTTCCTTTTCGTTAGCGAAACATATCTGTGAGATAACTTTGGAAGTAGATTGGATGTCATTTCCTATTTGGCACTCAATGATGGTTCGGAGAACAAGCAATTGATACGTTAATTAAGAACGAGGCTTTGCCATTTCTTGCGCTTTGCAAGCTCCAAAGTGTATTGGCCAAATAGACGTCGGAGATTCAGAGGGACATGATTGCGCACGCAATCATCGCTAATTTACTCGCCAAAAGTGACGAGTTGATTACTGATGTGGGCCCTAGGTTGTATTATGTATAAAAGTCCACTTTATGGTCTAAATAATAATATTTATAATTATAAATATTAGTAATATGTAATCCATTGTAACACTTAGAATGCCAAAAAAATTTTGAAATACCAAACATAAACGATTGTTTGATGTTCCATTGAAAATGAAAGACATCAAAATATTAATTTGTTTTTGTTTTATTTTATTTTTTCTTCGACATTATTTTCCCATATCTTCTGTTCATTATTGTTGATCTTCAATTTTAAGAATTTTTCTCAAAAGAAAATAGTTTTTAATCAAATTTTCAATATCTGTTGCTGATACCTTACCAGAAAACTAGTCATAATTAGGACAATGGTATTGGCCTTTATTATCATATAATAATTGGTATTAGTCGTTATTATCATATGATAATTGGTATTAACCTTTATTATCATATGATAATCATTAAGTAATCTATTCTTTTCTTAGTAAAATAATAATAAGAATAAAATAAAAAATGAATACAAATCAGTTACACGATTAGAACCCGTTGGGAAGTGAACTGTGTTTGAAACTTCTCACATACGGCTTATATTTATATCATTTTATACGGGTCTTAATTGGTGGGCCTTACCCTAGTTGCAAAACTTGTACACCCCCTTCGTGCAACACAAATTATCACTTATTACCTGTCTTTTTTAAAAAATAATCATACATCTCCTTTTTATAAAATGATCACTTATACCCCCTCATTTTAAAAAATTGATCACTTATAATCTTTTATTTCTAACACTGTTAGTAAATGGTTAAAGATCAATGACATGATCAAGGTTAGACTATATTTTAACTTATAATGTGACAAAAGTTAGATAAATCATCAAGAAAAATATTTTAACACTATTTTTTAAATTTATTATTTTATTAATTAAATATAAATATATAAAATTTAATATTATTGGTAACAAGTGGTTAAATATTGATAATGACAAAAAAATTTGATGACATAACAAATTCGGACATGTCTTAAAAAAAATAATATCAAGTTAAGTCGTATCAAGGGTATAATTAATTTTTACTTTTGGAAAGATGATATTAAAGTATATATATATTTTTATGATGTGTTCAAATTTTCCATATAATCAAGTTAATTTTACCAAATTATCAATATTTAACTATTTACTATCATTAATATTAGAGTTTATATATTTATATTTAATTAATAAAATAATAAATTAAATGAAAATATTGTTGAAAGATTTTTTCTTGATGATGTGTCCAAATTTGTCACATCATGGAATTAGAAGTGAGGGGGCATAATTAATTATTTTTTTTTAAACGAGGGAGTATAAGTGATCATTTTCTAAAAACAAAGAGGGTACTTAATATTTTTTTAAAAACAGGGGTATGAACGATCCTTTGTGCTGAATGAAAAAGTGTAAGTGATTTTTATTCTTAAAAAATTCATGTTAAGAGTAAGAAATGAAAAATAGAATTTAAATTATTTAAGCTAGAGGGACTTTGAGTCCGTCGGTGTTATTTGGAACTAGATGTCCGCACCGACCATCTATAGTCCACGAAATTTAGACAATAACAAGAATTAGGGCTTAACAATATTCTATACACATACATGTGGAATAAAATTCGGAAACACTTGCCACGCATGTGAACAGAAACCAACAGTCATACATAATGAGTCCGCCGGATCCGAGTGACCATTGCGAAATTAATGGCGGCCCGTCCGAAAGCATGTACTCATTAGTTTTCTTCTTTTTTCTTCTAAAGAAAAGCACACAGGAACTCCATTAAGAAATGGGTCTTGTTCTTCATTTCGCCGCAAAGTGGGGATTATTCGATGAATGCAGAAAACCAAATATTACAGAATCGCGAACCAAGCCGAGCCACAATATAAGAACAGGAACGCCGGCCCAGCGTAAAACGCTACCATGTGATATGTGAAACGTTGAGCTTGGAAAAAAAATGGTGAAGTGGAAACACGTGCCGCCACTTTTGTCACATCTATATGGTTTTCTACTTGCTGTCTTCACGTCAGCAGTTGGCGAACCGTCCAATGGTGACACTGTACATCCACAATTAAGTGCACTGATGTGTGCCATATGATCACCGTCGTCTAGGTAAGGATCTACCACCAAGGTGGCCCATGTTCCCGCTTTCAAAAGAGAGTAAATATAGCATGGAGCCGATGACGAGACTTTCTGGTTCATCCAACTTTGCTTGAGGTCAGCCATGTCCAGAAAACCTCTGATGCATCGACACTATTCTGAGTTCCACTTTACATCAACATCACGAAGGCACGGACGAAGGAATACAAGGAAAATGAGGTTAAGAGACTGCTCCAACGCGTGACATTTTCTTGATGTCCCTTCAAGAGATAAGAGATTGCAACTCTTATGTAGCCACAGTCAGTAGGTTCAATTATTCGATGGCACTGACGCTTTTGAAGCCCACCCACCTCGGCAGTTGCCTTGCACTCTATACAAAAATCAGCTGTCAGGGAATGGATAATCTGTTGAAAGGCGTTGAACTTGAACACTTGTCATAAATACTGAAATATTGATGGATATACAACTCTTCTGACGTTTCCATCTTCTAATCTTTACAACATGGTCACCTTGGAAAATAATTCCTAATACATAAATCGGTCACCCTGAAATGTGCAAAAAGCAGAGCCAGCGGCAGTCTTGGCAACAAAAATTGTCAATTCAGAGATGGTTGCTGTTAGGGGAAATAGGGCCCGGAACTGGCAGTTGCCTCTTTAGGAAGGGATGGTTTAGTAACTCGGAGGCAGAGGGCCGATCATCAGGTTCAACCCTTAAATATTGCCTGATAAAAATCAGTTGCACCCCGGGATAAGGTTGCAGGTATAGCTGGAGGTTCCCCTCTACCAATCTTAAATAATGCTTGTTTCTATGGAAAAAAAAAGATAAAAGTCAACAGCATCCTTTTAAAGTCCATAAAAATGCATATCTTCTAAGTGGGTAGCCACAAATAGAACTCCCACTTGAGTAGCTACATGGAAGAGCTTTAGAATCGGGCGTACCGACCCATCAATATTAGAATAAGGGAGTTCGCCAGTTAACATCTCCAAAACAGTGCAACCAAGACTCTAAATGTCAGCCGCAAGTCCATGTCTTTTGAGGATTAACAATCCTCAGACAGAATTAATAATGTTACCAGGATTCAAATTTCATGTAGACGCAACACATAGCAATCCATCTTTCATCCCTCAAAGTCGGGATGTCCCTTAAATGCATTACTGTTGCTATAAAAGCCAGTTTTGAAGTCATGAAAATGATTGCCATAAAAAATTTTTAAAAAAAATGACAAAAAGAAAAAGAAAAAGAAAAAGTTAACCATCCATTTTCACATTGTGGGCATGGCAAACTAACTACTAACAAATAGGCTATAAGTCATATATGTTAATTAAGCCAAAGTTTCATCGCACTTCCTCCACTTCCAAGGATCGGAACAGGAAGGTAACCAACATAAAATTTGCCACTTTCTTTCAGTGAAACAATCACAAATTGATGATGGCACGTAAACAATCACAAATGTTTCAATGGATGCAACAATTCATTTTCTACTTTTGGACAAAATATACATACAGTCAAAGGTTGATAGAGAGGAAAATAAAGATCTGAACCTCGGGAACCATCCAATATGCACTGCCTTTACAAGATTTCAGCACATTCAACTTATCCGTCTGCAGTATATAGCTTTGAAATATTAGAGCAAAAACAATTCTCAATAAATTCATCTACACCAATAAACCATGTAGTGAGTTGTTACCTGTTTTGCCAATCCAAAATCTGCAAGCTTGACTAAACCCAAGGCATCAACCAATATATTAGCACATTTAACGTCTCTGCAGCACAGGAACTATTAAGAATCAGGATACATGGAAGTCATCAATTCAAATTATGTTATACTCAATTTTATCAATCAATAAAGCAAATTTTATCAATAAAACAATTACAAAGTAAATACAGGTCAAGCCAAGGATCAAAATAGGCACACATGTGGCAATAATAATGATAAAAACATTTTAAACTTTTAAAAAATATCTTAGCAGGCTTACCTGTGAATTACATTTCGGTCATGAAGATATTTAAGACCATTAAGTATTTGCCTTGTGTACGAAGAGACTTGGGAATCTTGTAAATGGTACAGCTGGTACAGAGATGCTAAAGATCCTTGCGTTACTAACTCAAGGAAGATGTATAATTTCGTTTCTTCCTGTTAAAGCAGATTCTTGTCAATTAGCAAACTAGAACAAGAAACAGAAAAGCGCATGTTCACTATCAATGCACTGATTAGTCTCGCGATCAGTGCATGACTTTGTAATTAGTGAAGTAAAAGAGTAACAAGAAAAACCCCCAGAGGTAGATGGTAGCAGTATCGGCAGGTAGTATCTCACTAATTAAGCGAAACCAACATTTTTTGTGTCCAATTCATTAACTTTTCAACCACACAAGCCCTCATAATTGATTGACGGATATGACGAGGCTTATTTTGTTGCCTTTTTAGGATAAATGAAGCACCCATATCAAATACCCTCAGTTTCCTCTACAGGTGTGCTAATATTAAAATTCCAATAAAAACAAGTAGCTCTACTAGAATACATCATCTCCTATTATAGCGATAAAATAAGCTGGCCGATGCTGCATCTTAGCTTCTCAGTTCTTACTACCATCTCACAGTCTATATAGCGAATAACTATTTACTTCATGATATCGCCTTCAAAACTTTAAAATCTGCAAACACTAAGCATGTAGAATATGGATGATATGCTACCTTGTCATTACCAAGATACTGCACTATGTTCTCATGATCAAACTGACTTAAAAGAGAAATCTCCTACAACAAAAAAAAGTAGCTTAAAAGTGCAAACAGCTAAGTGAGTTGCTAAGAAGCAGATTCTCAAACAGACACACTAAGAAAGCAATACATGCTATACCCAGAAGTTAGTAAACTAGCAGAACCAGCTCACCTGCTCAAGCTGGTGATGCATTGTTGCGCCTGAGCGCCTTTGTCAAGTAGTGAAACTTCCTTCACAGCAAATAAGATCGCTGCGAAAATAAGTAAGTTTAAAGCTTAAATCTGATAAAATTGTATCAAGTGTGAGACAATTTTAGCATGTAAATTAAGCTCAAGCGTTTAGCGGGGTCATCGAAAGCTTACTCCCTAATTCCTTCATAGACAATCCCAAAAGACCCACCCCCGAGGAGATTTCCCTTCTCCCAAGACCTAATCGTTCGCTGGAATCTTCCTTGCGGAGATATCACGAACATAGGCTCCGTCGTCGTGCTGGACGCGTCGTCATCGTTGGAGGTAGTGAACGAACGTGAGCCGACCATCACCGAGGTCTCCCCCAACCTACCAGATAGCCCACCCTCCTCCTCGGCCTCGTCTTCATCCACAACTTCTTCGAACTCCTCCTCCTCCCTCCCTCCTCCTCCCGCACAGTAGAAGGGTAGCCCGAGTCCGGCGCGAACGACCACACCAGCTCCCACGTCGAGCAATCCCTACCGAGAACCGGGAGCGAGATGGACATCGGCGGAGCCAACACCTTTGGCCGATTCCCCTTAATCCCGCCGCAGCCACCACCCCCAGCTTCTGCGTAACCTCCGCCACGATCGAAACCTAGGCGACACCGGAAACCGATCATCCCGAACCTCGGCCTTGGAGAGGCTGACCGGGAGCAGATTGGGGGAGGAGCGAGCCTTGCTGGCCTCCCAGGCGGCGGCGTGATGGCCAAGTCCTCGGGACCGGAGAGCCACAAATCGCGGCAGTAGCGGTCGACGCCGTCGACGCGGAAGCTGGTCCAGGCGTCGAGGGAGCGGGTGGAGCGGATGTCGGCGGAAGGGGGAGGGGGACCAGGCGGCGCAGTCGATGTTCTTGACGACGTTGCGTCGCTCGAGGAGGGGCTTGCGGCCGCGGCAGAGGCCGTGGAAATTTCAGTTCGCCGGCGGCGGAGGCCGAGGAAATAGCCGCTTATGGCGGTTCTGGATTCGGGGCTGACCGCTAAACGCCTTCAGAATTGTCGGGTGCGGAAACGGAAAATGAATCTTTCCTTACTTACCCCGGTAGCCGGCAAAATTACCTTTTTAGATACTGATTTTTTAAACTTAATTTTTAATAATCATAAGTAATCTTTTTTCTTCTTCTTTTTCTTTTTTCTTTTGGTAAAAAAAAACGACCATCGTTATTCTATTTAAAAGAAAAGGATAACCGCCTTTTTCTCACACCAAAACACCTTGAATCTTAAACTTAAATTGAAAGATGATCAACTTCAATCTCTTTGCTTCAAAAAAATAATAATAATCAATGTTTACCAAAATAAGAAAAAAAAGACAATATTTATTTTGATCATTCTATTTATGTTAAAAAATAATCAGTTTTTTTTTACTTTTTCTTTTAATTTTCTAAATTTATTAATTCTATATTTTTGCCTTTGCTTTGAAAAATATATCACATTTTTAGGTAGTTATTACGCTGAAATATCTATCACTCACGAGGCTTATAATGATTCAAGTTAAACTATAAAACTGATCATTCTGAATCTTAGCCACATCGAAAATTCATGCATTTAAACCTACTTTTATGTTTATATATATTTTCCTAAGTATATATTAGCTCGAGGATTAATTTTTTTCTTCTCGAGATAGGAAATGATTGAGTTTTTAAGATATCACAAAGTATTCTTAATTACAATGTTATGGAAGAGAGTACATCTCACAACATAATTATCAAGGAAAAAACCACGAAGAAATTAAATGGTAGACAAACCAGCGTTTTTCAATCTTGAAAAAAATTAGTAATTTAAAATAAGGTGATTACGTATTTCTCAACAATAAACTCTTTAGGTAAACTGGTATATTAATCTTGCAGTGATTCTATCCGTAATTCCAAATAATTAAGTTTCTTGTTTACTTAAGGTGATTTAAACGTATAATTCTCCTTTTTGTGTTTTCAGACTAGGGACTGCTGTTTCTATCTCTGCCATGGTCATTGATTGAATATAATATACAAGACTTCAAAGAGAGCCGTGGACAGGCTTTGACACATTTGCGTCATTAATAACTACAGTCCAATATATATTATGCTTCTATCTAGATTATATATAAAATTAAAGACATTGTGCCAAAAGTCCAATTTCGACCACTTAACATAGTAACATTAATCTTGCAAGAAACATATACGTTGGGGTTGATGGGTGTACTGGGTGCAACATTTCAGAATGGACCTTTATGTATATAGCTGATGTAGCTAGCTAGGTTGTAAAAAATATATTGCTCCACTACATGAGAAGATTGGCTAAATTATATATTATGAAATGGGTAAAACACTTTACAGAATTGCAGCAAGAATCTTTTGCACTTTAATGAACACAGACGTGAATAATGGATATCCTTTACAGACTTCTTTGACAAGAAGTGGATAGATTGGGGAGGCCATGGCAACAGTTACCTAAAAGCCATCTTTGCATGGAATAATGAAATTTCCTGTTACAACCATTGCTTTTGCAGTGCAGGCCAAAGTCGGTCTTTTCTCTGCCTGTCGTTTTGCAGAGGCGTGCCGCCCGTTGCCCCCAAATTACACACTTCCGAACCTTATTATTAAGTAGCTTACAAGAGATGCTAACAGAGTTAGTACACTCATCCACCAAGCTAATCAAGCTCATAGCAAGACATGACGTCCAAGTTTTGTTAATTTGTTAGCCCAGTCTTATACGTACTTATTTACTCGTTTATCGATCTATTAATTCACAATAAGCAAGTGTATTTGTTCTAGATCACATCACTAATAGGAAAATAGACTTTTGACACAATTCGCGACAAACCCCCTAAAATAATCAAAATGATGTATAAAAACATATATAGGCAATTAGGTTCTCATGTTAATTCGCGACTAGTGAGCCAAACTCAGCTACAGAGGATACAAAATTATCATGTTTTTAGTAAGAACATTTTTAATATATATATATATATATTCCACTCGATTTTTTTAAAGAAAGAAAACATTTGATTTGTTATTAATTGTGAAATTACCCATTGGCGTCATAACCCTTAAATGAGATCTCTAAGTAGTAGATTATGGTAGTAACCGTCCGTAGTATATGTATTGCATAAAACTCTTGATTTCGCATCAGTTATTAATTCGGTAGTCTAATTCTTAAATGGCATTTAATTTATAGCATCTCCGAATGCGGTTGACCAGAACAACTTTCTCCCACGCGTATGTGCAATGGGCAAGTTACGCGATTTACATAGTATCGTATTGGTCTACCTAAGGTTGTTAATTGAACGAGCAAATTTGTGAGTATTTAGCATTTAGTTCAGCTTGACTTAACTCGAAACTTGATATTTAAATACTTGAGATTAAACTTAAATCTTATGAGCCGAGCTTGAGAAAGGTCGTATTTAACTCGACTACTCTGGTTCAACTCGAACTCGAACTTGACTCATAGTTCAACTTGAACTCGACTTGATAAATTAATTGAATAATATAATTTTTATATTATATATATATATATATATATATATATATATGAAAGCTTTCCTAAGGCAGGGGCAGGAAAACTTTCCTACTCCAAAGTTTAATTTGGGTCGTCTTTGTGATCGGATGTGATTTGGCCTTCCATTAGCCAAATTTAGTCGAGGGACGGCCAGGTCCAGCCTGTCGCGATTGGATCTAGCCGGCGGTAAATAGGGCAGGGAGGGGGTGGGGCAGGGGCAGGGCCAGGCGGCGAGGGGCCGGTGCCGAGCAAGGGCGAGACAAAGGGGCGGGGTCGGCAGCGACCTAACCTTGATGCGCTCCCCTCTCACCACTGTTGCCACCGCGGTACTCCTTCACTCGATGATCTGTGCCATCCTTGTAATCGGACGGCCCAGAAAGAAGTTGGGGGTAAGAAACTTTTCCTGCCCAGGGGCAAGAAATTGATACTCTTATATATATATATATATATATATATATATATATATATATAGAGAGAGAGAGAGAGAGAGAGAGAGAGAGAGAGAGAGGTACAACGTCAAGTCACTAGTGAATTTGTTCTTAATTTCTTTCAAATTACTAATTTATAAGGTCTATATGACACCCCGATTTTGGTTCACTTAAGAACTAGATCAAAAATATCGTGATCGAGTCAACTCGTGTTTAAAGTAGCTAATCTATAAGACTCAATTAATAATATAAATCAAAGTAATCCACTTAGCATCAAGAGAATAGAAAACATCGTTAAATATATGTCAAAAATACATCAAATATAAGTAAAAGTGTAAAAGAAAATAATTGCATTGAGTTCAAGTGTGTTTAGTATTTATATATCCTCCCACCAAAGCCGACTAAAAATCACGAAACTTACATATATAATATTAAAAAATGTCAGTAACAAGTGTTAATAGTCCAGAAACAATTAATAGTCAAACTGGTACAGGAGAGCCGACTCTCCTGTCAAGTGAAAATATTTATATGCTTCTTTACAGAATCTTTCATAAAAGCATTAATTAGGAGTCTTCAACTTCACGTGACAACATCCCTTTTTTATTTCAACTCATGTTTCATCAACTTTTAAAAAATTATCCCTTGCGCGGGAATATCACTTTCTTTTCTTTCAGCCCTCTACATTTTTCGTATCACTCCTGATCCTGAGTATAAAGGCCGAGTAGTCTTAAGCATGAGCCTTCAGTATCCATTTGAAACCATAAGTCTATATATACGCTGCATTGTATTACCCGTAAACCTCTACACTTCTCCAGGTTCGAAGAACTCAAAGGTGGAGTTGTCAGGATTCCTCGGGAATAAAATGAACACTCACTAAATCCAGAGCTTACTTTGACAAACACGCACCTTATCTCAAAACACAATTGTAAGTTTTCCCCTGTCTCACATCTCATTGAAAAAGTCGAAAAAATAATAAGCTTAGGAAAAGATTTATATAATAAGCCACAAGGCAACTTACGATGGATCTTGTTTTCGAAATTAAATTTGAAGGGTCTCATCATCAAGGGTTATTAATCACGGAAGTAAGATACGTCTAAATGACTCGTGTTAGGTATGATCCGATAAAACAATCACTTAACACGTCCTGCAATCTAAAAATCACATAAGTAATAGAGTGTAACGATGAAAGTGAGAAGAGTCATAACGGACTTGTGGTCCAAGCTCCAAGTTTGACGTATGTTCTGCGGCGAGCTCAGACTCCAAAACCTACATCGAAGCCTAATGTTAAGTAAAATACTGACATCTCTATATGATAGATGCGCGTGGTATGTACTCACATCATCAATACATCCTAATAAAGAAGACCGTTAAATAAACATAAAACACGTAAGTTGAAACATAATAAAGAAAATAACTAATAATAAATAATAAATAAATAAATAAACTCATGAATAAATAGATAAATAATAAATCCATGAAAATAATCAATACTCTAATCATAAAATAATAATAACATATACTATATAAATACACGGCTAAACATGAGTATATATCACATATACTTGTGTTAGTAAACATATAAATAAATAAATAAATAAATACAAATTATTTAATAAATAAATAAATAGTTAATTTTTATTAATTATGAATAATAATAATGTTATAGTCATCATAGTTTTCCAATTCAAAATATCATAGTATGATCTGCTGGACACAGACATATGCTCGAGCAAGTAGGTAGACACGAACGGGTGAACAAGACTCGGGCTGGCAAATGCGAACGCAGGCAGTCAGACACAAACGCAAATAAACAGGTCCGACAGGGTGGGCGGCGCCAATCACCAAAAACACTAACGACGGTGTAGCTGGGGTCACCGCTAGTTGGGATCGACAACCTTGACAACGAGGAAGATGATGATGGTGGCAATCAGCGGAGTCTGATCGTTGGTTGCATGAAAAATGATCGAACAATGGGCAGAATCACCACTGGTGGCGGCGGCGTCACCAGCGGCGATCGGGCCATGATGGTAGTCATGGGTGGTCTCCAAATGAGGATCTCGATGAACGTAATATATCTGGGTAGTCGGATCGGCTAGTGGTGGTTCGTCGGTGCCGAAAAACAGCCTGAAAAGGTGGTGGCGGTGGTGGAAATCGGCTATAAAAATTTTGTCGCCGATGGTCATGAGTGGTACGAATGGAAAACCTATCGCGAGGCGGTTATGGGGGTGCCACTTTGGTGGCTAGGGGAGAGCCGAAGACTTGCTGGCTGTGAGCCGAAGTGGCGATGGCGCTAGGGGTGCAAACTCTAAAAGTTGTGGGAAATCTCTAGAAAATAACATGGTGAAGCTAGGGCTGATGTGGACAGCTTAGATCTTGCCATGTGGAATGATGAACGGCTAACAACTCGTGACCTAGTGGGGCCCACCTATGAGTATATATAATACGTATATAGATGAAAAGTTAGGATCGAGCCTGTCCAAAGTCAAAACTAACTCGGGTCCTAAAAGTGACTCTATAAGCGGGAATCGAAACAAGAAGGCTAAATGACTCTTAAATTCTCAATTCAATCGAGTGGAAACCTACGACTCAATTAAGTTGGGCCCATAAGGGCATAATCCGGTGATCCAAAATTCTTATGATGCATGCAAATAAGATACCCTAAAAATCCCAAACAGATATTAAACGCTACAACAACCTAAATCTAAGCCTATAACCATGACTAACTTATAAAAAAAATATTTGTATACTTCGTGTAGACAATGATAACTCATGTTCTATTGTAACCTATCTCAAGCTATCATCTACATGCTCATACGACTATCTAAGCCTCATACCAATGATCTGAAGACTATTCGTGATCTAAAAACTGGTCTGGTCTGGGCTCCCTAGAATTGACTCAAGACTAGTATGAATTGGGCAAAACTATGAGCGGGTAAAACCCTAACCCGAAGCTGGGTTTTACCATTTCAATTATATGACATCGTGATTGATCATATTTTGATCATTTGTATTTTATGTAAGCTAATGTTATATGTACCCACACGCAAGTAGCAACATAAGACAACTAACTCCTGTTACCGAGCCTTGGATACTTGCGACATGACAAATGAATGATCACCTGCTTATATTCCATTGCATATACCCCATCTTCCTAATCTTTTAAAAGCCCCGTATACTAGCAGAAAACCAATACTGAACAATCCATCTACACCTTCGTGAATTAGTTCCTCATCAAGATCGTATATACTTCTAATTTTGAAATGACTACTTATGAAACAGCTCGATACCTCACAATCTTGCAGATCACCTCACTACTGGCTCTTCCACCGGTAATATCATTAGAAGTGGTTGGCAATAGTGGTTCAAACGAACACTATGGCGGCTGGGGCTATTGGTTGGGGCATGAGCCAGACTCCAACCCACCATGCACCTACACCTCGTCTGCCCCTCCTCCTGGCCCCTCCGACTGGGGTTACGGCTTCCATGACTCCCCTGACGGCCGCTCCGGCCAGTTTGGCTACGGCTATAGCTCCCCGGATGGCAGGTGGTCCGGTGGCGGCGGAGGAGCTTGGAGTGGCGGTGGAGGTGGAAGTGGAGGTAGAGACAGGTCGATGGTGCAAGGGGCTGGAGAGAAGCCCCATGCTTGTAGCTGTGGCCAGCCTGATAATGGGAGCAAATAATTCAGATTCGTCGATAGAAGTGTACTCCATGGAGGATGGATGACAGGATGATTTAGCTGCTACTAGTATGACGATGATGATTATATGTACATTGTGATTATCATGTTATATGCAATAAAAGGATGTTGTTATGAATATATGTGATAGATTTTATGTATATGTTATAATTATATTGTTATTTTTCAATAAAGGTTTGTGTTACTATGGTTGATCTAGCAAAGTGGTTTGTCTTTGCATATCTTTAATCCAATATATGGCTAGCAACTTTTGTGTATATATATATATAAACGCACAATAGTATTATTGCTACTGGGCTAATTGGTGGGCGAATAAAGAAAGGTGTAAAACATGATCCTCCATCTGAAACCCTAACATGAACATGGAAATCATTGACCTAGCACTAAATTCTACCTCCCAAACGAATCCTATGCAAAACCCAAAAAGCTAGATCAAAAGTTGCTCGTATGAGCCAAACGAGAAAAGCCACCTGTCTTGAGTCTGTCTGGCGCACCAACCATCTCCATCCCACAAAAAGCCGCCCTCATGGTGATGAAATATCAAACAATTTGATTTTTGCACAAGATGACTGGGATCCTTCAATTATCTTCGTCTCCTTCCTTCACAGTCAAATTGGCCTTCAAGAGTACTAAAGACATCTTGCTGACGATGGTATAGTGTCTGATCTTCCAGTGAGAAGCTATTCATGTACTTAAAACTCTGGAGACCTGATCAAGAAATTAAACAACACGAAGCCAATAAACAAAATCATATTGACGAAATTTTCTGGGTAGATTATGCGGAGAAGATCATAGCTATATTATTGGTTGGACTTCAATCAGTTTCCTAGCTATATATCCATATGAAGAATCACAACGGTTTCTCAGTGGAAAATTTGCAGACCTATTTTGGCAATCTGGCGACCTCCAGAATTGGAGGGCTATATGTATATATATATATATGTTTATAAGCAGATACATATAGCACGTCTACCAGCAGACTGTGATGGAGGTGGACAGAATGCCAAAATGGATCTGCAAACATTCCCTTGAGAAACAACCCAATACAAGGCACAAGCAGGTCCATGCAGGCAGAAAGATGTATATAAAGGAAGAGGAAGATCATTAGAGAGTTGAACTGATGAAATTCTTATTCATGAACAGAAAAAAGGATGGAAGAAATGAGGAAAGGGCGAGAGCTAAAGAGCATGCATTAGTACGGGCAATTGAGGGGAGCAGACGTAACATTTGCTCCAGCTTTGTTGACTTGCTATGAAAGAAGGAAACAAGAGGTAGTGCACTTTGTACCCCACTCAAAGTGATCTAAACATTTACCGTCTTTGTTTTCAACCATTTTTGTTTCGGCAAATCCTCTCCTTTTTCGCCCTCTTTGTTGCTCCTTTTTAATCAGAAGAGATGGACACCATGATACACTCCTATGCCCAGCTCTAACATGCGCGAGGAAGATTGCGACCCATCCAGAATTTTCATCGATATTGATAATGTATTGTTTCCCAAGTCAAGCTGTTTGCGCTTGCACCAAAAGTATTTCCTTTTTGTTGTTTGTTTGAAGTCGATGGTATTGCTTTTGTTTTTTCAAGGATCATATGAATGTGCCATTGAAGACATGCCAGCTAGGGGCTTTACAACATGAATTTGCCATAGTCCTTCAAAAGGTGATTTTTGCTTAGGTCAATGCACAAGCTGTTAACGAATAATCCTTTCCACTTTGCCACCCCAGGTTAACGAAATTAAAACCGATGATTCTGATTGGCGCCGTTGTTTCCAGTGGAAATTTTTACTAGCTTTGCCACTTCTCTTTCCCCATCCAAACTATCTGACACCGTCGGTTTCTATCTTCATCTTCAACATCCCATCCAAACTATCTGACACCGTCGGGTTCTATCATCATCTTCAACATCTATTTGTCTTACAACAGGTGATGAGGTATGTTATTATACAGCCACGGTTCTGGTCTGTTTGTTCTTTTTATCACAACAATGGTTTTTGTTTTAACTCAGACTGTTTTTTAATTATTATTATTATTGTTATTACCACCGTTAGTTTTGCTTTACGGCACTCATTTTTGACACCACACACAAAAGAAACACCGTATATTATAAGTATTTACCGTGTCCAAAACCCTTAAAAATTAGTTTCATATCTAGTTAAGAATTGATTTAACAATGAGAATAAATCATAAATCTTTAATTTTAATTAATTATTTTCGAAAGTATAACTTATGTTTATTATGTTGCTTTTTAGATCGGGCTCTTACGGACCAAACATGGCTCAATAATTAAAGTTTGTATAAAGATTCTTAAGACAATTTTTAAGGATGGGAATCATAAAACTTTTAAAAATTAATCTCACGTTAAATACTTATTAGGTTAAAATTCAGTTTAATTTATTAGTGAGAATAAATTAAAAATCTCATTTTGATTAACCACTATTAAAAATAACTTATGATTATTATATTACACTTTAAACATTACACCATGTTTTGTTTCCCCATAAAGTTGGCTTTAAGAGAAGATTACAACATAATTGATAACACTCAAACTTAATAATCCAGTCTGCCATCGCACCGTTCTGCCATGAGAATAGTACCGATTATCAGATGACAAATTATAAACTTGGCTTTAAAAGAAGATTACAACATAATTGATAATGCTCAAACTTAATAATCCAGTCTGCCGTTGCAGCCGTTCTGCTATAAGAATGGGAAGCACCATCTTACCCTTGTTAAGACTTTGCATTAGCAAAACGAAACGCCTATTACGAATTTCATAAAACTTATAAAATAAAGGCACACCAATGATGCTTTGCCTCCTGTATAAAATGATTTGATGAAGACTTAATTCTCATTATCACTTTACAGTTATTACTTTACACCCTGCAGCCAACTTGCGTCGTTAAATTAAAAGATATTCTATGCGTGAGGCTTTTCTTGAACTATTTCTCCCACCTGATTCTGGTCGCCCCATACTGCTGCATCCGTATACCCAAGTTCAAACAGATTGTCAAGGATATCGTCTGATGCCGGCTCCAGTGCCCAATTTAGAAGCTATATAAGATGTTTTCTAAGTTAAAATTCACTAACAGACTCCTAAGCAATGGGAATGTACTGTTTTACCCAATTTTTCTGAAACCGTACCTGGCGTGGAGATGCCCGATTTTCTGGATTACAATCAGGGCTAATGCCAATACCATCCAACTTCAAGCGACTGACAGGGAAAGCACAAATGCGAACCTGTAATTTGTTTAACATGTATGTAAAATATCTGAAGTAACAATAACGCAAACAGATGTACGTGCAGAAAATTCTCACAATCATCGAAGTGATTTAACAAATTAATTCAAATTCTCTTTCAAAAAAAAATTCAATTTCAGCCAGCAGAGTGAATTTTTTTGCCTTTCCATACACGTTTCTAACCACGTTACAAAACTACAAGCAAGTACCGTTTGAGAAGCAGATGTTGGAGGCATAAACAATGTTAAACCACCATCAATGCAAAGATGATCGCGATACATTGTTACTGGTCTAGGGGCTAAATATCTGTCAATTTAAACAACTGAAATGTATAATGACTGACTTAAGAAAGAACAATATTTCAAAACTACAAAAAAATTGACCAAAAATCTTTACATACCCTGGAATGAAGGATGATGTGAATAGAGCATTGATAAGATCCTCCTTCGAGTCAAACTGATCAACAAGTAATCCCCTTGGTCTCCAACGTATTTGAGTAATAGCAACTGCAGGAAAAAGTGCATGAAAAAAATACTTAATTACACAACCTTTCACATAATACTTGCATAATTCTTTTGGGAATGGAGTTTACAGAACGTTGACATTCATGAATATAATACCAAAAACTTGCATACAATTTTGCTATTTAAACAGAAGTGCTACTAATGTCTCATTCAGACTCCAGAGGTTTCAATCATCTATATTTTTATTTCCATGCAAAAAATCGTACCGTCTTTCTCAGGTTACATTCATAGTCAAAACTTTATTTAGCCACTATTTTAATTGGCAGAAGCAAGCACTGGGGCAGGAGTCATTCTATATCTCATATAAGGATTATGGAACAATATACACTCAAGTTAAGATAATATGTAATCAAGTGACCACGGATAACTGAATATACAGAGAATTTATAGAAGACACTTTCATAAAGGAATAGAGCCTAATTACAGGAAAGAGGATTTAGAACATCATTCTATCCGCACAAAATGGTTGCAAGCGCATAACATGGACAACCTATAAGGAAATGGAGAAAGATTGCAAAAAACTTACCCCGCACTCTGCCGGTAGACCTTATGTGGATATCTTCGGGTAGAAACTGGCGAAGAACATCCATAAGAACAGCCTGTAGGCAAATGAGGAGAAAAAAGAGATGGGAAATTGATAATGAAACAGCTGAATTTTCCAAAATATCAATTAATTCACTTTTTGAGTGTGCATCACGTTCATTGACAATACATAGTTTGAGAAGAGGAAAATAATTCATAAAATAAGATTTCTTTTCTTGCATTAATAATATATCCTGGATCATGAATATGGTGACAAGAAGATATAAGATACACTGAATCACTAGTATAAAATTGATGCCAACAACATGGATTGGTGGCATGCATTTTTCATCTCTAACTCAACTTTCTAGAGCTATTCATGCTAACACAAAACCTAAACAAAAACAAGTAGCAAATACATAGATAAAGCCCAGTTGTGGGGGAGAGGAGGCAGGCCACTTATGTGTTCCTCTTGAGTGTGAGGCATGGGTCTCTTATACCAAAATGACCAGCCATTATGAAGAGCCATGATTCAATGACTCCGTTTGATGTGGGATAATGTCCTAACACTCCCCCTCACGAGTAAGCCTCGGAGTTTGCTCGTGGACAATGTTAGCACCCCCTCCGGATCTTTATATGAAGCGGGATTTTTCATTCTTTATCAGGGTAAGTGAGGTGGTCTGGCTTCCAGACCATGTTAATATGTGAAGCATGAAACACTTATCGTAATATAACTAGTCATTATAGGGAAGGCTTGCCCAAACGTATATTAATCTTCACCCAAGATTAGGCTTCACCTAGGATATGACAATATAAAATTTCCGTTACCTAATGAAGTCAATCATGTTTTGCACGAGAAAACATGCAATAGGCAGAATATCGACCAAGCAACGGGTATCCCGAAAGCTCATAGATTATTTAAAGTCGGTAATATAAGGTATTCATGCCATAAGAGGAAGGAAGATGTTAATGTTCGGACGCCAGTTTATGCTCCCTTCCAACTCACGGCAATCAGAGCCAATCTATTATCTATATCACACACATGCCCTGTAGCTTATGGAAAGCTGTGTGGATGATAGTGAAATATGCATACCCCAAGGCGAAAAGCAGTGCCCTTTAGACGACAATCATCGGCAAGAAACTTGGTAGCATCCAGAGCTTCTCGCATGCCAACTCCAGACGCAATAATCGCACAAGCAATGGCGCCTGCTGATGAACCAGCTAACGGGGTGTTATCCTGCGCACAGTGAGACAAACTTATGGCCCAACTCATCAAACTCCAATGCTCAGCATAGCAAACGAACAAAAAGCTATGAAAGCAATCATTTGCCGTCGAAACCCAACCAAACCGAGCATGGAATTACCGTAATATAACCCTTCTCGATGAGGAAATGAGCAACGCCAAGATGGTAAGGCAAGAGGAGGCCGGCCGCCGAGAAGCTGAACCCGGGGCTAGTGACGGCCTTCCTCTCCCTCTCGGCCTCCACATCTTGCGATCTCTGCTCCCAAACCACCCCCTCCCTCACCGGCAGCCCTCCGTCAGCGCCGGCAACAACGCCGACGTCATAGTCGACGCCGCGGCTCTTGATGAAGAGGGAGGCGAGGGCGATGAAGAACTCGCCAGTGGCGACGCCGAGGGAGCGCTTCGCGGATGAGGGGGTGCCGGGCGGGCGTTGGGAAGAGGAGGAACGGATGTAGGAGGAGAGGGTTCGGCAGGGGGCGTCGGGGCCGAGGAAGCTACGGCGGCGGCGGCGGGCGATGCGGGTGAGGAGGAGGGCAGCGGGGGAGGAGAGGGCGGCGGACATGAGGCGTCGGGTGGTGGCGGATGCGGACCTCTCAAGAGGTAACGCAACTCGTGAGGACGTCTTCATTAAAAAAATAGAAAGATTTTTTTTCTTTTATATATATTTTTAAAATGTTTCACGGGCCACGGCGTATTTTACATTTTTCTTTACAATAAAAAAGTAAATGAGTTGACTCAACTTAATTTGGCCGTGTTAATCCGGCCTAACCTCAACAGCGTTATTATTAGTAGGACCAACCAAAACTCGGCTGCTTACCAGTAGGCTAGTGCCCATGGCTACAATAAGGTATATGGGGCTGCCTTGCAGTCCCCAGGCTCACATCTTGGCCCGGCCTGCTGGGCTTATACACGATGTGGGCAGGTGGGATACCGGCCGAACGTGGCCATGCATAGAGTTCTTGACGGCTCTATAAAGAGCCATTTTGGCTATTTTAGTCGATGATGAAAAAATCAGCCAATTTTACTTAGAATTGGCCAATTTAACTCGTATTAGAAACAATCTAATCTAAAAAATCGAGTAAATTAGGTTTTTTTGTAAATCGATCATTGAATCAGTCGATTCACCCTGATTCTGACCAATTTACGACCGATTTAGAATTGCGGTAAATCGGAAAGAATCGGTTTTAGTTAGTAAATAATAAAAATACCCTAGATATGATAATAAATAAATTATTTAAGCATGAGTAAAAATAGAATCAAAATTTTACCTCCGCTCGTCTGCCGCCGATCTTACCTCCGCCCTCCCTCCACCCGTCTGTTGCCGCCCCTTCCCTTCGGCCTCGCACTTCCCTCTGCCACCACCCCTTACCTCGACCTTCCCTCCATGTGCCGCCCCTTGCCTTAGCCCTTCCTCCACCCATCTACTGCTGCCCCTTACCTCTACCCTCCCTCCGCCTATGTGCCGCCGCCCCTTCTCTCTGGCCTCGCCCCTCCCTCTGCCTCGACCCCATGTGCCACCCCTTGCGGGGACGGTTGGGGCCAATAGGAAAGTGGAGGCAAGGCAGGCCAGGGTAAGAGGTGCAGGAGGGGGGTGACAGGGCAGGGGCGGCGACAACGGCACGGCAGCTAGAGGCGACAACTATTAGGGTGAAGGAGTGGGGCTTGTCGGGGGGAGTGAATCGGGGGGAAAAAATATAGTCAGTGGCATTCTCCTAATTAAAAATTGATTCGCCTTTAACTCGAGCCAAAAATAATAATTAATTCCAAATAATTCAAAAAAATCTAAAAAAATGAAAAAATATCATAAAATATAATAAACACACTAATATCAAAATAACATCAATACCTGACTTTTATATATTTATATTATGAGTTATCAAATTTAGATCGATTCAATTAAACTGATTTATACTTATTCGATCTGATTCAGTGACTTCTTCGAAAACCAAATCCAATTCTGATTTTTCCAACTATGTTCTTAGCAGGGCAAAAAAAGCTAGGGTCATAAACGACCTCAGTAATGATTCAATGATAGCATTTCTATAATAATTTCTTATAAATAAATCATTAACCAAGTTTATCAAATTTTTGCCATAACAACATTTTTATCATTTTGGTGCCGGTTAAATGGTTAATATATGGTCAAATAAGTTAAAAATTATATATCATAAACCAACTATGAAGTTGGTTAAAAGTTATGTTACCTTATTTGAAAATTATAAATATTCCAACCATCCAAATTATATTAATCGAATATTATAAACTATAAAATATATAAATAAATAATATAAATTAAGTAAATCTTCAAATTGATGCCTGGACAGTTAAAATTTCAATATTAATGTTAAGGTAATTGGTGTAATTAAATAATTTTTGGTGTAATTGGTTAATTTATTATGGTTGAGCATTTTACCAATACGATTTATATTTAAAGTTGATTCAATAAAATCAATAGAGTTTTTAACTATTTTTTTAGACGGTGAATAAAATCTTCCCCATTTTTTTTTCATTTAATTTGAAATGGTTGCTAAATCAGTAGATGATCATTTCCAACCCCTACAAGCAATAGAAAGCTTTATGACATGCAAAACATCGTAACAATTTAGTAAAAATGAGTTTGAATTGGGTTGACTCAACCGAGCCAATTTTGTTAGAAATTATTCTAAATGGAAAATATGTAACCACTTAGAATCGGGAGAATTGGTCACAAAATCGCTGATTTAAGCCTATTATATACGTATACCGATTCACTTATATTTCCACAATAAGTGAAGAAAGGTGTTAGTTATACCGAGGGTCAATATAAGTAAGTAGTATTAGGGGGACGAAAAATGTTGTGTGAATGTGTTTTTCATCCACATTCTCAACCCATCTCCTTGTATAAATAATCGATTGAGATTTTTTAGATAGTAACTAAAACGTACCCTTATTTTATAATGTGGGGAACGAGGGTGATGACTTTTACCAGAATATGCAAAACTTTATGTGCACGTCTTCTTGCACACTTCGTCTCTCTACTACAAGTTTCTACTTTTTTTCTCAAGAATAGTTTTTGTTATTTCTTACCTTTTTTTTCATTTTGTATGTATGTTAAAAAATTAAAATAATTAATTGAAAAGCTTGAAAAAAAATTACCATAAAAAATAATTGAGAAGATGAGGTTGAAGTTATCAATGTATATATTTTAAAAATATTTGATGTATTTGTAATTAATATTATATAAAGTATATATATATATATATATATATAATCTATCTATAACACTTTATGTTTTAATAAATATAAGTTAAGAATGGCTTTGAATGTGACACCCTGATTTTGGTTCACCTAAGAACCGAATCATGAATATTATGATCGAGTCGAGCCATGTCCAAAATAGCAAATCTATAAGAATCGATCAATAATATAAATTAAAATTACCTACTTGGCGTAAATAGAATAGAATACATTACTAAATATACAATCATTCTATAAATAATGTTCGTCCAAATTTTTCACCGCACCCCTCGGCTCAATCATGATGGTTAACCCAGCCAGTCGTGGTTGAACCCGTGGTTATGCCTAATTTAATAGAAATAAGATACGTGAGATTTATTCGGAAGGAGGGAAAGGGGTGGAAGCCGGAACACCAAGCACCAAGGGGTGGAAGCCGGAACACCAAGCACCAAGGGGTGCATGTGTTGGCGTGCAGCACTTCAGCCGGGTGTCTATATAAGGAGATGTGTGACTCTTTAGTCTCATCCCGCTGTCTCTTTGCGCGGCAAGGGCGCCTCGGTCCCACCGAACCCTTCCAACCCGACGCGGACGAACCCGCGCCCGAACAAATAAATAATTAATTAATTAATTTTAATTAATCATGAATAATAATAATATGATAGTCAACTAACACGGAATACATAATTATATACAAATAAACAATAACATATATGCAACTAACAAATAGATAAATAAATAAATAAAATTTAGTAAATATGAATAAAATTAATATTAATAAGTAAATATATCAATAATAATAATAAACAATCACATGCATTCATTATATACGACAAGCATATAAATAAAAAGAAATAAATAATAAATAATAAATAAAAGTAATCACAGCATCAAAATATGCTCAATTATATAAATATACATCTAAACTAATATATAGGTTGAAAATGCTCAAAATATGCTCAATTATCGAAAATAGTTGAAAATGAGCCAAACTGGGTTAACTCATTAAACAAGACCATGTCACCCAAGTTAACTAGGTTTGGTCAGATAACCTGGTGGGCTAAGTCTGCTGGGCTACTCCGGACTAATGGATGTGGTGTAACACCCCGTTTCGGTTCACCCGCGAACCGACCCGGAAATGTCACCGGCGACCGAACCGTTCGTTAATCTACTAGATTCGGTTAAGCCGACCCGGATCTACTCTCGGCGTCTCAAGATGGAGATGCAAATATGAAATGCATGAATGAGAACGATTGGGTTCTAACGTGGTCCTACATGCATGATATGATGTACAAGCAAAAACAAGACAAAATAATAAATGAGAAACCAAAAGAAAATATATACTATTTTATCAAAATACGATAAAACATGATAATCTATCGTAGCATTCATCATTATCTCTTTCGTTTCAATTGAACCGAGCCTGAACTCCAAACTCACTACTCATTCACATTTATCCATTCATTTCATAACAAGCAATTTATCTAAACAAACACATCAAAGTTATCATTCACGTAGCAATAACACACCGTCATTATACGTTACACGCGGCAGGTACATGTGTGCGCGGTTCCGTGCTGCTCCTCCGCAGTCCCGACAGCTTTCATCGCTCGCATTCCTCACCTACATATATATATAAAAACCGTCAGTAACGAGTGTTACCGGCCCGGAAAATAACTAATATCAATCTGGCACAGGAGAGCAAACTCTCCTGTTGAATCAAAACCATATACTTCCTCAAGAACTCTCATCAGGGCACATACGGGAGCCGTCGCCATCGGGCCGTCGCCCTCGGGTCGACAGCGTCCCCCTATCTTTCTCATCCTCATACCTTGGCCATTCCTCTATCGCTTCTCGCATCAAATTTCATTCCTTACCGCCCTCTGCACCTTCCATATTACTCCTGGCCTTGAGCACAAAGGCCGAGCACTCTCAGGCAGTCGCCTTCAGTACCCTTTGAACCACAAGTCTAGACATGCGCTGCATTGCAGTACCCGTAAACCTCCACACTTCTCCGGGTTTGAGGAACTCAAAGGTGGAGTTGTCCGGATCCTTCGGGAACGAAGTGGGTTCTCCCCAGCTCCAGAGCCCGCTCTTCCGGGCACACGCCCTATCTGAAGACGTGGCCGCAAGTAACCCTCATTCCATCTCTCACCGAAAACACGAAAACTATATATATATAGGCCTGGGTTGGGATTTATACAATAGGCCCGAAGGCATCGTGAGCTGGATCTGAAGTTCGAAAACAAACTCGAGGGATCTCATCCTCGAGGGTTATTAATCCGAAAAAAGAACTGTTGGCTAAATGGCCCGAGTTAAGTGGGATCCGATAAAACGCCACTTAACTCGTCCTGCACATGATAAATCAAATAAACAATAGAGTAGCGTAAAACAGAGAACGAGTCCTAAACGGACCTGGTAGAAGCTCCAAACGGGTCCACGCGCCTAGGCGGCGAGCTCCTACACCGTACCTACACAATCAGGCTAAAAACTAACGCCCGCATGATGAATCACACATCCTATAGCATGCACACACAATCAACACAACCACGCATCAATCAACACACATCAACCTATATCAATTCTAGCAAGTCTACTTAGGCTAGTTGCATTAGATCATGATCATTACCTAGTTACACTAATTAATTTCTTAGCCTCCATTTTTAACACCACTCAACCAAACAATTTCATACTTCTATTCTTAATCAAACCTACATTAAAAATATATATATTTATAACACCCACACAAATCCTGGCATGCAATTCTAATAATCAATATTTTTAAATAATTAAATTAAAATAAATTATACCTCGCGTCGTCGAAAATCGGCGACGGCTAGGGTTTCCGTTTCGTGGCTCGAAACTCGAATTCGGCACCTAGCGGCGTCCGAAGTCCGATCAGATTGGACCAGGTGCGTTCGGCGGATGATCCGGCGAATTTCCCACGAATCCAATTTTCCGGCGGTTCCGGCGGTTCGGCGGTTCGGCGGTTTTCCGGCGGTTTTCCAGCAAGGATTCGGGACGGGGCAATCAGGGGGTCTATCGGCACCAGCTCGACGAGCTTGGTCCGATGGTGGTGTCCATGGTTGCATGAATCGGAATCGGTTTTCCCGTGAATCGGAATCGGAATCGGAATCGGAATCAGTCTGAATCGGCCAGGAATCGGTTCAGTTGAATCGGTTCAAATCGGTCATATACAAAAATTTGCCAACTCAGTACAGAAATACCTGAAATACATAATTATATAATTTCTCAACATAAATACACAAATTCAAGTATTTATACAACAATCACAAAGGTATGTAATTATGACAATACAACGGTCAATTACAGTTCCTAAAAACCCTAGCATATCAACACTAGCACATCAAAAAAATTCATCATCAATCAAACCACTACCAAGCAAATTTTCAAGACTTCCAAGCTATATTAGCACATCACAATTTGCACATCACGATTTGCACATAGCACATACTCGCACATCATAATTTACCGCACACACAAAATTTCAATTTAGACATCACAATTTCCACTTCATATTAATCAAAATTTCAATTTAGACATCACAATTTCCACTTCATATTAATCAATTAGAACATCATAGATAACAATTTGCACATCGCAATATTCAATTTCAATAAAAAAATCTAACTTTACCCAAATTTTCGGTCGGAGTCGCGGCGGAGGGCAGAGCTAGTGGTCGGAATCGGGCGGCGGTGGCGTGGCCTGATGGAGCTGAGGTCGGACGGCGGTGGCGTGGTCGGAAGGTCGGGCGGAGCGTCGGACGGCGGAATCGCGGCGGAAGCGTCGGACGGCGGAAGGTTAATAACTGTCGGGCGGAGCGTCGGACGGCGGTGGGGTGGTCGGACGGTCGGGCGGAGGGTTGGACAGGCAGGGAATCGCGGCGCTTGCGTCGGCCGGCGGAAGCCGACTTCGGGCGGCGGTCGCAGCGTCTGCGGCGGAATCGCGGCGGAGGGCGGAGCTGAGGTCGGAGTCGGGCGGCGGTGGCGTGGTCGGATCGGAGGACGGCGGAGGGAGGACGGCGCAAGCGCGGCGGAGCGAAGCGGCGGCGGAATCGGGGGAGGTTAGGTTTTTAAATCCAAATTACCATTTTACCCATGCTTAATTAATTTAATAAAAATTATACCTAGGGTATTTTGGTAATTTCCTAAAAAACCGATTCCGATTTAAATCGGCCGATTCCGATTCCGAGTTAAATCGGTCGGAATCGGCCGAAACGGGCCGATTCACGACCCGATTCGGGGCCGACCGAGTCGGCCCCGAAATCGGATCGGCGCGACGCCGATCCGATTTAAATCGGCCGATTCCGCACGGAATCGGCCGATTCGTGCATCCCTGGTGGTGTCAAACAAGGTAGCCGAGGCGGCGATGGCCGTCGGCGGCGGAGTTGAAAACCGGCGGCGGCGGCGGCGGTGTGCTCCGATCAGGGCTCCGGCCGGCCTCGACGGCGGTCGGGAGGATGGGGGAAACGTCGGCAATGGCGAGGGGGTGGTCGTCGGGGTCACAACGACGGGGGAGAGGCCCAGATGGGGGCGAATCATCGAGGGAGCGCGTCGCGGCTCGTGGGGCAAATCCGACGTTGTGGCGGCAAGGTGGTGGCCGGGGTGGGTCGTGGCGGCACGGCGGGGCTTGGCGGCGTCGATTGGCGGCAGCAGCAACGAGAATGAGGGGCGGCAAGGGTTTGGGTGAGAATGGTCGGAGGAAGAAGAAGTAGCGTGCGATGGCATTTTTTGTAAATTAAACTTGACTCGACTCCGACTCGACTCCGACTTGAGTCAATAATAATAACTATCTCCTAATAAATTCTAAAAAAATCCAAAAAAATTGGGAAAAATCCCGTAAAATCAAACAACACAGCAACATCCAAATGATATGCTCTATAACTAATAACCCACCCAAACTCGCCTATATCGCGTCCTAATTCGTCATTCGGCCCTAAAAATATTCTACGATCAAATAAAAATAACAATCAATACAGCATACCTCCACATACTTGATAACCCATTTTTCATTATCTTTTAGGCGTTATCATCGTATACTTGAGCATACATGACTCTCATCGCTCATAACTCACAGCTGGCCTCAACTCAGCTCGTGGTCCATGAAGCTGACTCGACTCGAACCGACAGTTGAACCGACTGGTTCACTCCCGTAAAACTCTGACTCGAGTCACGGGTTTTACATGTGGACACGAGCATGGGCAAGTAGGTGGATTGGCGGGCTGGTGAACATGTCAGGTAGGCAGACGCAAACACGAGCTAGTGAACGCAAATGCGAGCAAACGGGTCAAACTGGGTGGGCGATGCTTGTTGCTTGAAAACATAAACAGCAGCGTGGTTGGGGTCGCCGCCGGTCGAGATCGATAAAGGGGAGGATAGGGAAGATGCTAGTGGTGACAATCGGCATGGTCTGGCCGTCGATTGGCCGGAAAATGGCCAAGAAAAGGAGTGAAATCACCGTCGGGTGCCATGGCGTCACCGACAGTGATCGCGGCCAAGACGGTCATTATGAGTGATTTCAAAATGAAGATCTTGGCAAGATGATCCTATCTGGGTAGTTGGATCAACCGGAGGTGGTTTTCCTGTGCCAAAAAATAGCCTGAAAGGGTGGCAATGATAGCTAAAATTGTTGTAAAAATATCATCTTCGGCAGCTACTGCAGCAACACTGGTGGTGAATGGATTGAGAGCCTATCACAAGGTGGTCATGGGGGTGCTGGTTTAGTGGCCGCAGAAAGGATGGGGACTCAGCCGGGGCGAGCCAAAGTGGTGGCGGCACTAGGGTGTAAAACTCCGAAAATGGGAGAAAATTCTTTAAAAATCGATGGGTGGAAGCTAGGGCTGGGATGGATGGCTCTGATCTTGCCACATGGCATGATCTGAATGTTCGACAACTCATGGCATAGTGGGGCCCACTTATGGGTATATGCAATGTGTGTGTGTGTATCTATATATATAAACAAAAAGCTCAGATCAAGACCGTCCAAAGTCAATACTAAATCGAGTAATAAAAGTGACTCTATATGCGGGGTCGAGGCAAGAAGGCTAAATGTGCCTTGAAACCCCTAAGATCAATCGGATGAAAATTTGCCACTCCATCAAGCTAGGCCCACAAGGGCAATCTGTGATCCAAAATCCCTATGATGCATGTAAATGAGATATCCTGAAAATTTCAAACGGATACTAACGCTACAACGGTCTAAATCTTGGTCTTAAACCATTGCTAACCTATAAAAATCATTTGTATGCCCCACATATATACTGATAACTCATGCTCTGTTATAGCCTAACTAAAGCTATTATATGCATGTCGGGCATACTCAACTACCAGAATATGCTCATATGGCCATTTGGGCCCTATACTCATAGTCTAAAAACTAGTCTGGCTTAAGCTCGCTCGAACCGACTCAAGACTGACGCAAACACATAAAACCCTAACCTGAAGATGGGTTTTGCATTAAACTTGTTTAAACCACTCCTATAAAATCCATGATCTAAGTCAGGGTTTATACTTGTGAACCTGTTAGTTCAGCCGTCAGTTTGAGTAGAATCAGTTTCGGAACACACGTGATGAGTCGAAGCCAGTTGTGTATTATTGTAAAACCCCAGTTTCAGCTTAGGGTTTTACCCAATTTTATTTTTGTCCAGTTCAGGCAGTCTCGAGTTGGTTTGAGCGAACTTGGTTTAGAATAATTTTAAGAATATGAGTATGAGGCCCATATGGCCATATGATCATGTTATGAAGGCTAAGTATGCCCAACATGCATATGATAGTTTTGGTTATGATATAATATAGCATGAGTCAACAGTATACATATAGTTTTTATGAGTTAGCCAAGATTTTAGGCCTAGAACTAGGTCGTTACAACTTTTAGTTTCTATTTCATATACCTATAATTGGGTCCCATTAGACCACAAGTTATTAGACATTCGGATCGTGCCATGTGGCAAGATCTGAGTCGTTCAATTATAACTGACCTTAAATTGACTGAATTATATTGAAACAGAAATTAAAACTAAATGCATGAGCAAATCCTTAGATAGCTCTAACCTTAGTGCTTTTAGTTTTGAAGCAATATTAGACATTTCTAAAATGTACTCTCTAATGTTTACTTTACCCTTAAACTTTATTGAAATCAAGTTCGACAAAAGTTTACTTGTTTCAGCCTTATCATTTTTATAAAATGTTGTACAATTACTTTATGAAACTTAATGGCTGTAGTCACTTTTTCAGACATGTCTCCCTCAATGGTATCTAGAATCCTATGCTTCATGATCCTAAGACTCATGTGATTTGAACATTCCCACTTCTCATTGTCCCATTTTTCCTTAATGGAACTTTTATCCATAAGAGAAGAAAGTTGTTCAATCCTTAACGCAAGGTCAAGATCATGCACTTTCCAATTTTTAAAATTATCTTTAAGCATAGGAACTTAATTGATGTTGGCAGAAATCATATAAGCAGATTGATTAACTAAATCCAGATTACAAAATAACATACCCATAATAAGATTAATAATTCAAATAATCGTTAATCCCATCAACAGATACCTAACACAACATTAATATTTAGTCTTTGGACAGAAATATTAATTTGTAAGTGGTACTCTCAGCTCAATAATTAAATATGGATAATAATTCTGGTCAATTAATAAACCTTCCTTTGGGCCGATTTATTATCCACATAGAAGCCTGATAATTATCTCATATTTATTATCACAAATAAATCTTAACGCAATAATTATATATGGACAATAAATTATGTCAAATAATAAACTTTCCTTTGTGCCGATTTATTATCCACATGGAAGCCTGATAATTATCTCATATTTATTATCACAAATAAATCTTAACGCAGTAATCAAATATAGACAATAAAACCTATCAAATAATAAACCTTCCGTTGGGGTGATTTATTATTTACATGGAACCTTAATAATTATCTCATATCTATTACCACAAATGAATATATAATTCTGTCAAATAATTACTTTCCTTTGGGTCGATTAATATTCACATGAATTAAATATCCACAACCGTCTTAATATTAAAAATAAATTAATTTTCACAAAAGAGACTACTTTGGTAACATATTACAGGCCTTAATAAATTTTAAAATATTAATCATAACTGAACCATAATTCCAAAACTAAAAAGGTTATAAAAGTATCTTTATTTGAAAATTTCCAAAATTATAACCTTTTGTAACTTTATTTTCTTTATTTGATATTTTACTAAAAGAGGACCTTAATTTTGGAATAAATATCCAAAAGACAAAAACTAGAATTGAATTTTGGGAAACTCCCAATGAATTGAAGATCTTAACTTTTCTGAATCTGAATGTGATACAGAAGTGGATAGTTCCAATCTATAAATAAAACTAATTCTCAATGATATGAAATGAAGTTGGCTCTGATGCCGCTTGTTAGAAATTTAATAACTTAAACTTAAACAAAACTTGATAACTTAAACAAGATCGTTCACAGACTTTATTTTAAATCATCAAATAAATAAAACTAGATAGCGGAAACGTACCTGAATCTATAATTAAATAGATACTTTATTACCTTAGGTTTTGATCTTTTAAATTCAACACTAGTTTTCAAAACCAAAGTTACTGGACAATGGGATACTAAAACGAAAACCAAATATAAATTCAAGGACCATAACCTCCTTATTTATATCCTGAATTTCATAATTCAATTCAACACATCACAAAAGAAAAATTATGAAAATTGTATCTACACATTGGATTCCACACTTTTTATTTATGGTATTCACATTGAATTTCCCACCTAATTTATGGCCAATGAATCTTTAACTTTAATAGATCAATTTTTAATTTGGCCAACCTTGTATAATAAAATATTATACACTTCCGGATTTATGTATATATTATGTCCAACATCCAACTGTAACACGGTAGTACCCTTATCCGAACATGGTCGTGGGCTTCACAGCAACGAGGATGGGGCATAGTGGTGGCCGTGTAAAACTCACGATTCGAGTCATGGTTTTATATTTAGAACTGGTCGGTTCGACCGTTATTTTCGAGTCGAGTCAGTTTCAGAACACGTGTACTGAGCCGACGCCGGTCTTGTGTATGAGCAATGAGGGTCATGTGTACCCAAGTATATGATGATAACGTCATGAACACAGCACAAAAGAATGAGTTATCAGAATATATGAGAGTATGCAATGCATTTTTTTATTATGATATATAATGGATTGTAGAATTAGTTTTAGGTCGTTACCCGCGTTAAGACGCGTTACGGGCATTTTGGGTGGGTTGATAGTTCTAGAGCATATCATTATGATTTTTTGGTGTTGTTTGATTTAATGGGATTTTTCCCATACCGCGCCCTTCTTTTCTTCCCCAAACCCTCACCCGCGCCGCCCCTGTTCGCGCGCCACCGCCACCACGGCCGACGCCGCCTGGCTGCCGATCGATGCCTCCCAACCCGGCCACGGCGTCGCCCTGCCGCCCCGACCAGGTCTGGCCCCCATCGAACCGCCGCGACGCGAGGAAGCCACGCCGCGACGCCGCGCCCGCGTTGCACTTCCGTCACCAATTCCGCTGCCGGCGACCAGCGCCGCCGTGATCGGTCGGTCGCCTCATCACCCTGAGCCTTCCAGCAACCTTCCCCGACTGGAACGGAGGCCATCGCCGCCGTGGCTGGCCGGATCTAGCGACCCATCGCTGCCGGCTTTGTTTTGCCATTTTTCGGCGAGCCACCGCCTCCATTGGCCATGCTGAGGTCATAGATGAGTCGGGCTCGCTGAGCCGGTTCCGAGGGTACCCAACACGACCACTTTCCGGCCAATAGACACCGCCGGCGATTGTCGCCGGAAAACCATCGGAAGCCGCCGGAAAACCGGAATTTTTGGAATTCACTGGAATTCGCCGGATCTTCCGCGGGGCTCACCCAGTCGAACCCGATCGAGCTTCGGACGCCGATGAGCGCCAAATTTGAGTTTCGAGACATGCGACGGAACCCTAACCATCGCCGATTGTCGACAACGTGAGGTATAATTACCTCCGATTGAGTTATTTAAAATTAATGATGATTGTTAGTATAGCATGTTAGACTTGAGTAGTTATCATGATGAATGCCAGACTATGAATGAAGTTACATGATGTGATTGATAGTGCATGGAGGATAAGTAATCTAGTGAGATAAGTAAATTTGAGCATGTTAATCGGGTACGATGTAACTTAGGAAAAACACAGTAAAATTGGTATAAATAATATTAGTTAGAATTATTTTCATATTTATGATTATTGTTGTGATTGATGTTTATTGAGTTTGATGCATCATTTAGTTAGCGGGCGTTAGTATTTAGTTTTGATGTATATGTACGGAGTAGGAGCTCGCCGCCTAGGCGCAATGACAGGCTTGGAGCTTCTACCAGGTCCGTTTAGGACTCGTCTGTTTTACTCTTTTCTATTGTATGTTTGTTTTAATGCCTACAGGACGAGTTAAGTGGCGCTTTATCGGATCCCACTTAACTCGGGCCATTTAACCGAATAGTTTTCCGGATTAATAACCCCTCGAGGATGAGATCCCTCGAGGATGATTTTGAAAACAAGATCCACCACAAGTTGCCTTCGGGCCTATTATATAAATCCCTACCCAGCCCTATATATATGTAGTTTTTGCGTTTTCAGTGAGACGAGAGATGGAGAAATCGACTGCACGTACCATGCAGAGGATGCCGTGACAGTCAAAGCGGGCTCTGGATTAGTGCCAGCGGACTGTTCCATTCCCGAGGGATCTTGACAACTCCGCGTTTGAGTTCCTCACACCCGGAGAACGTGGAGGTTTACGGGTACTGTTTTGTACAACGCATGTCCGGACTTGTAGTTCAAAGGGTACTAAAGGCGACTGCCTGAGAGTGCTCGGCCTTCGTGCTCAAAGCCAGGAGAAATATGGAGGTAAGGAGAGGGCTTAGGATAAAGTTTCACGAGAAGTACTGAAAAAGAAGTGCCGAGAGCGGCACAGTACCAGCAGCAGATCAGTAAGTTCGGGATGCTACCGGATCTGCAGCCCAGTGGCGCCTCAGTAGTGCCCTTCAGGGTGTTCTTGAGGAAGTATATGGTTTTCTTTCATACGAGAGTTTGCTCTCATAGCCAGCTTGTTATAGTTATTTTATTTTCCGGACCAGTAACACTTCTTACTGACGTGTTTTTATACTATATGTAGGTAATAATCACGAGTTGGAGGAGCCAGCTTGGACGGAGGAGCAATAAGGTCTTCTGCACACACACATTGGGTGATTGAATGTTTAATGTTTTGTTTATGATATTATTTTATAAACATGCTATGATTAAATATTTGAGGCATGACAATGACATGAAATGAAATGATCAGAGTAGCGCAGTAAAAGTATGATGGGTTAGGACCCAAAGTTCAGAGAATGATGAATATAGTAGATTAGAACTCTGTGTGAATGCTATTGTTACTATGCGTATATATGCTTGAATATATGATTTTGACTGGGTGGACCCTAATTACATTTTTAGGGGAAATTCTGTCCCTTTCGTTTTAGAATTTTTACCAATTTTGATTGTAATTGTGTTGGTGTGAAAAATTGGTTGCATGTCATCCATGTAGTATCCTGTTAGGGTTTTATGCATTCATACATACATATAGCAAGTTGGATATTCATCTTAAGACGCCGAGATTGGATCCGTACGAGTTAGGTTCGGGTTAGCCGACCTAACCCGGGCCTGTAACATGCCGGTTTGGTTCACGAGTGTGAATCGGATTCGGGGTGTTACAGGCCGAGGGGCGCTTCATGGTGAGACTCCAGGGTTGGTGGAGCTTCCTTTTCTAAGTAGTAGCATAACAATTGTGGCACTGGCTTCCTATAATTGCACCAATAAACAAATACAGGGCTTTCTTTTTCTCGGGAAATTTTATCCTCCGCTCCTCTTAGACTTATTTTTTATATACGTTGGGAGTCTTTATGTTCCATCTTTACCTGTGTGGAATCATGGCCGGTTTAATTTTTTTACAAATTTCCTCTGACAGCTTAACCGTACAAATTTTTTTCTCTAATTTCTTTTTTTTAATATCTTTTGGTGAATTTAAAATAATAAAGATTTTTCTCAGAATTTCTCAAAACTTATCCAAGTGAATGGATAAGTTAAAATCTATGAATATATATATATATGTATATATATCAATTTTTAAAATTTATTACAAAAATTCAAATTAAACGTATGGTTTATATAAATTAGAGATGTGCAGCTTGAGAAATTAAGGGGACTTAAATAGATAATTTTCTACTTCTGAAAATTTCTCGTAGCGCCACCGAGTTGGCTATTTAATGCACTCCATTGATCTGCGACACCTCTCAACAGTACCTTCACCATGACCATGGTTTTCAATTCTCATACGCCTTCTTTCCATCCACACTCTCTACGTCTTGCTGCTGCTACTGCTAGCTTACTCTCCGATCGTCCCCTCCCAATCCCTCAGCCCTTTATATGGGTGAAAGAGGTAGCGTCAGCCTCTTCTTCTTCATCTTTCACGATCATCATGCTCAACCCACACGCCCCATGCAGCAGCAGCAGCAGCAACAACAATCTCTTTAATTAGTTTGTTGAATATTTAGTATCCTAATTCTTTCTGACGTCTATTGTTGATCAAGATGCTGGATAATTTCTGCACAGAAGTGAATCGAAAGGAGAAGCGTATCTCAACATCTGATCACTCTGCATATGACTTCGTTTACTTGCACATAGATTTCTAGTTAAGTGCATAAATACAACATGCTTGGTTTTCTTCCACCACCAGAGACTTATCTACTAGAGTAATGATTTGATTTTTGGGTACGGGTTGATTTATTCTAGGGTAGCTGCTACAACCTGGGTTACGCATTTATGAACTTCACCACAACAGATGCAGCTTGCAGGGTTGAGAGGCTGCTGCATGACTACAAGTGGAGCTTTTTGGGTTCTCAGAAGGTTTGGGAAATTGCCCATGCGAGGATTCAGGTGTAGTTTTTCCGATATCACCATTTTAATTAGTCCCCAGTCTTATTGTATTAATTTTAGTCACCATTGGTCGTATTTACATGCCATAACGACAATGGTGATCTGGGGAAGCAAAAGCTCGTTAACCACTTGGAGGAAATTACCTTTGTCTGCGACTTGGATGAATTTCTTCCCGTCGTCGTCTCACCACCCAGGGACGGGGCTGTTTCCCAGCCCATATCCTATGCTCGTTGGGAAGCGCAGGAACAAGTGCGCCAGGCATTGATGAAGCGTTCTTCCTAGAATAGCTTCTTCACTGGCAGATGAAGTTTGTCTTTTTCTCGAAGTAATTTGTGTCATGTTTATAATTGACAATTGATAATATAAAGAGAGTAGGACAAAAACCACTATTACACAGATATTCGTTTAAAATAGATATGCAAGACCGAAAGCTATGTCTTGTATTGTACATGAAATTACCATTACCGTAGTAGCAAGTAATTAAGGTGAATAGCACTTGTAAAAAGGAGAATTGAAGTGAATGTTATGTAGCGTTTTAGAACCCCCTTATACCGACTTAGTCCTCGCAAAAACACCTATAACCTTGATTTTACAGGTTTATGTCAGTAGGACGTCAGTGGTTGACCGATGGGACATTTAACGCTAGATGAATCTAAATCCAAAGACCAATCACTCTAATCAGAAGCATTTTATTAATTCTGATGAATGTAATTTAATAAGTAAACATTTCATTTCCCAGATCAACACAATCAAGTAAACAGTGTGTATGCAGAATTGTAATGATTTCCACGACTAAAGAAGCTCCAAGGTGAAAAGCCCTTTCAGTAGACAAACTCCCACCTCTCCCCAACCAGCAATATTACATGCTAAGCTCGAGCGACAGAGCCGATTGAGCAATCCTTGAGGCGAACATCATCAATGGGCAACGGAGAGACAGGATACAAACACCCTTTGGAGACAACCGTTCCATTCTCCGGCAATGCTGCACAAGGTTGAGGAAGTACCCGGCCAGACACACCTTGCACATTGGTGCAATTCCATTGAACCTTCTTGGGTTTAGGCGATAGCCCCGCCTTGACGTCGAACATGCATATCCGCTCAAACGGAGACTCGCTCAGACCCTCGAGCCTCGCCACCATGGTGGTGTTCTCCGACACCACATCCGAGTAGCTGATCCCTTTCACCACCGGTATGGCATTGGGATCCCAGCCATCGTCGGGGTGGGAGCCGTAGTTGCCTGCCATCCAAAAGACGTACTTCATGGTGTGCAACCTGAGCTTCTTGGCGAAGATGTCCTTCACGTACCCTCCACGGCCGATGGCAGTCTTGATCCTTATGGCCGACTCGGAGTTGATAGCGGTGATGTCCTCGGCCCGGACGTCGCGGATGCCGCCAGACATCTCGCTGCCGAGAGCAATGACGGCGCTGGTGGGGGAGATGCAAGTAAGGCGTCGGACTATGACATGCTTGGTGGGCATCCCGTATGCAATGCCGTACTCGTCCCACCCGCTCTTCACAGCCACGCAATCGTCCCCGGACACTATATAGCAGTCTTCGATCTTCACGTTTGTGCACGAGTCTGCTCCAGATTCGTTGAAATAGACCGCATTAGCTTTACAAAAAGTGAAATCAATGCTAAAATTACTAATACCGGTTAGCTTTTACGTTTAAAAAAATAACACCCAGCCTTTAAAAAAACAAAAATACGGTCGCATCCTGGCCCCCACTGGCCGGACTTGGCAGTGATGATCAAATTTTGGCCGCCGTAGTAATTTTTTTAAAAGTGCGGCGGGATCTAGCCACTGTTGGCATGGTCAGGCCGCTGCTGGGTGGACCGGGCCGACAACAGCCAAATCAGAGCACGGCCTCCTATATTGCGCAACCCAGCGATCGGATTTGGCCAACAAGTGGCTAGGCATGGCCGCCTGCTATCGGACGTTGTTAAAGTAAGAGGGATTTAGGTTTTTTTTTTTGAAAATAATAAATTTATGTCATTCTTGTAATCGGATAACTCATATTAAACATTGGAGTAGGAATATTTTCCAAACCTTTGGCACAGGTAATTGAGCCTCATATGTGCCTCATATATGTGTAAATATATATATATATATATATATATATATATATATAATTTTTAAATAATAAAAGTTTTGTGTAAGTTATATCGAAAGAGAGAAAAAACAAATACAAAATAAGCTGGCTCAAACTTGGGTCGTGAATCTAATCAGCTCAAACACGACCGATTTATACTCAAAGTGACAGACACGCAAGCAAAGCTTGAGCCGAACAAGCTCCTCTACACACTCAATGTACAACCCTAACCTGCCTCGCACAATTATGCCTGAGTTGGCCATGCACTAAGCCGCCCGTGATTTAAAAGTTTGTGTTACGGCGTCAAGGACGCATGGAAGGGACATGGACATTGATGGACTAAGCGAAAATTTATGTCCCCTGACACTTGTTTCCAACCGAAAAGAAAAAAATGCTAAATATTGTTCATATTTGAGCCTGGAAATCTTACCCGGGTTGATTCCATCAGTGTTTGGGGATGTGGTTGAGGCGAGGATTGTAACACTCTTCAATATAACATTGCTGCAAAATGTATTTTTGACCTTGAACCTCTCAGAATTCAAAGTAATCAAGTATTGAGGCATAAAAATTTAATGGTACGAGTGATCGAGTTATGGAAACCTGGAGTAAACGGGGTGAATGTTCCATGAAGGGGAATCAACCAAAGTGATATTGGAGATGAGAATGTGTTTAGAATGCATGATCTCAATGAGGTAGGGACGAGTGTGGCTGAGTTTGCCTTGTCGATACTTGCTCCACCACATAGCACCTTGACCGTCTATCGTCCCATTATTTCCTGTCATCGGACGGACAAGTAATGAATATATGACGTAAAATGCATCTGATAAATTTGAAGGAGAACTTTAAAGCAAAGTGACATAATTGAAGAATATTATTAAAATGTTGTTTTACCGGTGATCACAACATCAGTAAGATTTGTTCCCCAAATCAAGCTGCCGTATCTACCCCCGGGTGCATCTCTTCCTCTCCCATAAGAAGGCAAGGGATCTATGAGTGGCCACTCTTTCATGTCCTGCACCAATCACAACCCTTTGCATCTGATATTATTTATTAGGCATATATATATAAGCCCACTTAATTAGGCCCAGTTGATCAGAAAGTTAGGCGATCATTGATCAGTGTTTACGACAAACTCTAGGTTTGTAAAAAAAGACAATAAACTGTAGGTTTGGCCAAAAACCTATAAAAACTTAAAACAATAAAATATGAACTGGCACGTTATGCAATGAATATTTTATTGTCCGCTAATCTGTGCATTTTCATCGTGTTCATCCCTATTTGTCCTTCAAAACTGGAAATCTGATTTTTGTCCAGTGTTCTGTTGCAAAAATAATGTTAAATCAGTTGACCATGTTCGTTATGGATCCCATCCAACCAAGCTCAAATCAAATCGAAATTTCGTCAAAACAAAAGATACGACTCAAGATGTGATAGAGGTTTAAGTTAGTGAAATATTTTATAGGTATGCATAACAATAAGATAATCGAAAACAGAAAAAGAAGACGGAAAGCCTGCGTTTCATATGACTTTAAAGGAAGCCTGGTTTATACTAGTCAACTGCCATTAAGCTCGCGTGGAAGTCTGGGTTCGAACGGAGAAAAGTTGCGGTCAATGCGTTGGGTCAGTGGGCATGCACCAATGTCCAACCGACGATTGAGGCGCCAGAACCGACCACACCCAAATAGAGATGACGACTTGACGCTCGCCTAATCTATCTTACATCAATATAAACGTCAAAATGATTGCCCCCCACACACGAAAATGTCAAAGACTCGAGAGTGTTTACAACACGAAAAACGAGCGGACGGGCAAAGACAGTCGTGGGCAACTAACGATTGACCGACCTGGGTGGCGAGCAGAACCGCGTCCTTGTCGAGAAAGAGGGTGAAGTGGCTGGTCAGGTTGAAGGCCCCGGTGAGCCACTTCCCCGGCGGCACGTACAGCTGCGCCCCTCCTCTCCTCGCCAGCACCGACAGGTACGCAATCGCGGCAGCGAACGCGGCCGTGTTCGACGTCGCCCCATCTCCCACCCCTCCGAAGTCCCTCAACGATGCGGTGTGGGCGCGGCATGCCGTGGACTTGTATGTGATCTCCTCAGTCGCACAGTCGATTAATCCTGACACGAGGCCCAGACATAGAAGCAGCATATATATTCCGTTTTGGTGAACCTGAAAATGTAAATAAGAGAAAATTAGTATCGCACTTCTCAAAATTCATGGAAAATATGTAGCCTATAAATCATTAAGATCATTAACCAGACGGGTACTGGAGTTTCGAAGGGAGCCCATGGCTTGTTGCTGGGATTGCTGAGAAGGGAGAAAGAATCGTTATTATTTATATAGAGAGAGGGCAGATCAAGAGGATATTTGCTTGGATTTTTTAAAAAGACAAAAGAAAATTGTTCGCAGCAGTTGTGCTTGCCGTTTGGAAGATGCAGAGGTAGCAGGGATTTTATTTTCCTCGTTTTTTAATGTGGAATATTAATACGAAAATGAAGAGTAGGAATCGTGGTTGGTCCCACAGAAGGAGAGTGATCCGGGTAATGGTGTGACGAATTTACCCTTACGTGCGCCAACAACTAACGTGTGCATTTGTGGAGGTGCCGTCAAGGGTAGGCCTCAATCACTTCAGATTGCTGCCTTGACGCCAATCCCATATGGCACGCCAAAGATAATTCCATACTCACGTATGTTATTGTTTATGAAAATTGTCGCATTTGGTTGTTAAAAAACAAAGCGTTGTATCACTTGTATTTGGGTTAATTGTTGATAATAGAAATCAATAAATATATGTCGAATGTGATAATTTACGGACACTGAAGTATCAAAGATTATTAAATAGTAGATTTAGGAACTCACGTTGAGCTCAAAAAAATTAGCAAATTTTTTTGTGTCTCATTTTATTTTTTGTGTTTGTGATTATTATTTCACAGGCAAGAACACCGTGGCATGATCCCTGAAGCTATGCAGAACAATCTCATTTTACCATTTGTGGACCGCTTATCCCGCGAACACCCCTAACTGGTATATTTTTAATCTCGATACAATATCATGTGCGGTGAATACAATAATATGTCCAAACTGTTATATATAATATCATAAATCTTTAAATTATTTATTTAATTAATATAAATATAAGTAGGCTATTATAGAATTTAATTTAATTGCTACGTTAGATTGTAATAGACATGAATGAAATGGAACGGATGTCATGCCTGAGGTTTATAGCCACATCTAGTACTTATGCAAGGCAAAAACTTGATTTTTTCCAGAAGAAAAAAACAAAAGATAAACTAAATTATTAACCTGACGATGCGCAAGTAAGTAAAAATGACAACATTTCTCGCACCTTCGTAATGAAGTTCGTGTTCGCATCCATTTATTTTTAATGATCCGCATTGAACATGTTGGCAGTCATGTTCAATAAATTTTAGTAGGCGTGGACCATGGTTTGTAAATCACGTTGATAAACAAAACCAGGCTTAAAGTGAAAGAAAAGCAACCGAAACTGTATCATAAAGTTGAGTGTTGTAAAAAAAAGGCCAAGAAGATCACAAATGAAGCCACAACAAAAAGATCTTGATTATCACATTTTTTAAAGATAATTTTTAGATATTACTAGTTTTAAATTTATTAATAAATATTGTCCAATATCAGTATATCACTCAGGGAGTAAACATGATTAAAAATTCACCCACAGCGACCTCTTAAATATGTATATATAGATTCAAACTAACGGGAATAAAGTTCCAAACTAATGGGGTAAGCTTGAGGGGCCCTAGATCATGTAAAATCACACAATCATTTATATTTTAAATGGAAAATTTATTATCAAAAAGTTACCAAATTACAATACGCAAATCTACTTTAACATGCAATATGGTTAATCTTCCCCCTTATTTTATCCTCGAAAGCGGTAAAAAATTTATTTCACTCCTTTGAATAGCTTTCCTTATCCAATTAACACGAATTAATCCTTTTCTTTTTTGCGTGGAACTTTGCACGCCACATTATTACTAACATCGAAATTTGGAAACAACGAAAAGAAATTAGTAAAGTCGAACCAACATCCCTCAACTTGCAATGGATCAAGAGGGGGTGACGACGATCGATGATGGCAATGGTTGCTGTGAATTGTTGGGCCCACCCAAAAAGAGACTTGCAACAGGATTTACGAGTTTCTTAAAGCTAATTTAATAAATAAGGTTTTCTCATTAGCCTATATATAAGTCACCAGTCACCTACAAATATAATGTTCATACCAACCGAATCATCTCCCCTTCCACATATTATAGTGAAGTTCTATGAGACTCAAATTTGAACTACCCAACCCGAATCATCTATCCCTATGCTAGGTCCACATGTTATAGTAAAGTTTCAACTTTAGTACCCGTATTTGGGTCCCCAAAAAGTTTGGGCCCCCAAAAGGAAACTTGTAACAGGGTCTCTTTTAATCTGAAAGTTAGCTTAATAAATAAGATTTTTCATTACCCTATATATAAGTCACTAATCACCTCCAAACATGATGTAGGATAAACCCAACATGAATGACGAACTCGACACAGACATATCACCTCTTTTATTGGCCAACGACAGCGAGAAGAAAGAAAGCAAGTGGATAGGACATCACTCCAGCTCCCACAAGATCGTCCTCGTCGGAGAAGGCTGATTTCTCCTTCTCCCTCTCCCTCGCCCAGGCTTTTGCCTCTGCCACAAATATAGTGGCAACTTCTGTGGACTCTCAAGGTACGAGTTAGTTTCTATAGGTTCTTAGTTTCTACTGTGTCTCTAGCTCCCACATATTAGCATGATGAAAGTAGTCTTTGGAGAGTAAGTACAACCATGCAATTGAAAAAGGTTGGAGGATATGGGTGGCCTGGTTCTGCATGGGATCGACGCAGCCAAGATGGCTGACCATTTCTTCCTCAGAACCCAACGCTTTGATCGGATTGTCTACAACTTCCCCCGTGTTGGTTTCTGATACAGAGGAGGGAACGACCTACAGATCAAGTGAGTTCTCATTCCTTCCTAGCTCTTTTGCTTTTTCATTCTACATTTTGTTGTCTGTCTGGGCACCTGTTTTCGTGTGTCTGGGCTGCAGGCTTAACAAGCGATTGGTGAGTGGGTTCTTCGGCAATGGCAAGGCACTATTGAGGATGGAAGGGGTGAAGTGCTTGTGACTGACAAAGCAAGGGAGTGCTATGACAAATGGAACTTGGTGAAGAAGGCTGAGAAGGAGGGTTGTTGAAGCAAAAAGTGTTAATATATTTTATCTTTGGCCAAATTAAATAGATGATAAAACCATCACTATAAAACCTTAATCTTCTTCAGATTAAATCATCAAGAAATAAAATTAAATAAAGGAAGCGTGCCTGAATCCATAAAAGAAAATTAATTCTTTTCTTCTTTAACATTTTGATCTTTCAAATTCAATTCTAGTTTTCAAGACCAATATTTATGGACGACAATATATCAGAACGAAAACTAAATATGAATTTGGGAACCATAACCCCTTATTTATAGCTTTAGTTTTCATAATTCTAATTTAACCCATCACAAAGGAGAAATTACAAAAATATTATTTACACATTCAATTGATACCTATATTAATGACCCATAAACCTTAACTTTAATAAATCAATTGATTTTAGGTCAACCTTAAATAATAACATATGATATAATTCTAGATTCATGTATATATTTATGTCCAACATCCAAAAATCTCACACTTGGAATAAATATGCACAAAAATAATTATATATAACCTTATGAGCTCCAAAATAACATACACTATTATTCTAAAATAATAATCTTGTCCATTAATTAATGTTAATATATGATCAACACGATTCTTGTTACATTTATCGTAACGAAACTCATCCATGGTCACATACATCAACATAATTAAATAACATAGATCAAGTATGAATGTGTAGCATGAAAATTACATGTAATTTGATCTAAACATGCATATTTTCAATTAGTCTAACTTTATGAAATTACCAAAACAGAGTGAAACATAAATTAAATACTGCAACAAAACAAACTCCCACAAAAGTAACATATCATCAAATGATACTACACCCATACGAGCAACATGCTTATGAAAGACCTTGGGCAGTAAATTTTTAGTAAGTGGATCTGCAACCATGGAGTTTGTCCTAATATACTCTATAAAAAATTTACTACTCTGAACTCTTTCTTTCACAACAAGGAACTTAATTTCTATATGTTTCATTTAGATGAGCTCCTAATGTTATTTTAATATGATACTGCAAACTGATTGTCACAAAATAATTTAAGTGGTCTTTCTATATTATCAACAATGTGTAGCCCTGTGACAAAATTCCATAACCATATTGAATGATTGGTTGCCTCATAACAAGCTATGAATTCAGCTACAATGGTGGAAAAAGCTATGAGTGTCCACTTAGCACTCCTCCAAGAAATAGTTCCTCCAACAAGCAGGTAGACATAGCCAGAAGTGGATCGACGATTATCTTGACATCCAGTAAAATCAGAATCAGAATACCTAATGATCTTAAGTTGATCTGACTTCTAATATGTAAGCATGTAATATTTTGTTCTTTGAATGTACCCATGACTATTTTAGGTGCTTTCCAATGATCCAATCCCGAATTACTTAAATATCTGCTTAACATTCCAACAATATGCGCAATATCTATACGTGTACATACTTGAGCATACATAAGACTTCTCACTGCTGAAGCATATGGAATCTTTTACATTTCTTTTTCTTCTATGTCATTTATAGGGCATTGATTGAGACTAAAATTGTCTCCTTTAGAAACAGGGGTATCTCCTGGTTTACAACCTTGCATCACAAATATCTTAATCATTTTTTCTATATAGGTCTTTTGTGATAATCCGAGTATACATTAAGAGCGATCCCGATGCATTTGAATTCCTAATACAAAAGACGCATTTCCAAAATCTTCCATTTCAAATTTCTTTAATCAAAATCTTTTGGTGTCATGCAAGAAATCTATATCATTGCTGGCAAGCAATATATTATCAACATATACAACCAGAAAAATATACTTATTCCCACTAAACTTATGGTATATACAATCATCAATCACATTCATCTCAAAACCGAACGAGATAATAACTTGATAAAAGTTGTGATACTAATGACGAGAACCCTCCTTAAGTCCATAGATGGATTTCATTAATTTGCAAACCATATTCTTTGAATTTCTCGATATAAAATTTTCTGGTTGCACCATATAAATTATTTCATCAATGTCACCATTTAGAAACACATTCTTTACATCCATCTGATGTAGCTCAAGATTAAAATGTGTCACTAATGCCATAATTATTCTAAATGAGCCCTTTAATAAAATTAGAGAGAAAATCTCATTATAATTGATGCCTTCCTTTTGAATAAAGCCCTTCGTAACAAGACGAACCTTATATCTTTCTACATTACCTTTCGAATCATTTTTTGTTTTGAATAACCATTTACAACCAATATGTTTCACACCTTAAGGCAATAGAACAAGATCCCAAACATCATTATCTTTCATGGACTTTATTTCTTCATTCATGGCATCAATTAACTTTTGAGAATTAGAACTCTTCATGACCTGATGAAAGTTGATTGAATCGTCTTTCATAATTTCAATGCCATCCTCATGTTCTCAGAGAAAGATAATATAATCATGTGAAATTGCATTTTTTCTTTTCTCTTGTGGATCTCCTCAATGGCATTTCCTCTTTAGGTTGTTAAGTTTGCTCTTCGATATAACTTGATTAGGGAGATTCTCGACATTGTCTTATAATTCTGGTATTGTTTATTGAACAACATCAAGAATATAATCCTAATTATTGCCAATAACAATCATAGGAAGAGAAATAGATTGTTCTTTAAAGACAGAGTCTCTACTTTCATTTGCCTCTCCAAACCCAACATTCTCAAAGAACTGGGCATTTCTCATCTTAAAGAATGACCTTGTTGTGAGATCATAAAACTTATACCCTTTAGACCGTTCAGAAAACCCAACAAAATAGTTGCTAACTGTTCTTGAATCTAATTTCCTTTCATTTGGCCTATAAGGCTTTGCCTCAGCTGGACAACCCCAAATGCGCAAATGCTTAATGTTGGGTTGTTTTTCAGTCCACAATTTATAAGGGGTCTCAACTGTTGCTTTTGTTGGTACTCTATTAAGAAGATATGCTACTGTCTTTAGTGCCTCACCCCGAAGTGAATTAGGTAAAGTAGTATGAGTAATCATACTTCTCACCATGTCTTTTAATGTTCGGTTTCGTCTCTCAATAACATCATTCATGCTAGGTGTACCTGACATTGTATATTGTGGGATGATTCTGTACTCTTTTAGGAATTTGGCAAATGGTTATAGACGTTGTACACCTGATCCATCATATCTACCATAGTATTCACCACCACAATCAGATCTGATAGCCTTAATAGTTTTGTTAAATTAGTTCTCAACTTCAGCCTTATATACCTTAAACATGTCCAATGCTTGAGACTTCTCACGAATGAAATATAGGTAACCATAACAAGAATAGTTGTCTATGAACGTACTAAAATATTATTGACCATTCCAAAAAATCGTAGGAAATGACCCACAAATGTCTGTATGTATTAGTTCTAAGACGCTTGAAGATCTATTAGCACCTAGTTTCCTTATATTTGTTTATTTTCCCGTAATGTATTCAGCACAAACTTAAAGATCTAATAAATTAAGAGAATCAATAATTTCCTCTAACATAAGTCGTTCAATTTTTTGTTTAGAAATATGTCATAAATGCTTATGCCAGAGTAAAGCAGAATTCTCATTTATTAATTTTTTTCATACCACTTAAACCCACATGCAAAGTTTCATTAAAATATACAATAGTATCAAGTAAATATAGATTATCATAAAAAAACAAGGAACCCGTACCCACAATATTTGAATTTAGAAAAAGACTAAACTTATTATTTTTAAATGAACAAGAGTAATCAGATTTGTTTAATATAGAAATAAAAACCAAATTTCGTCTAAAAGACGGTACTATATATTCTCTTTCAAATCCAAATAATATCATATCTTCAATAATAATCTAAAAGTCCCTATTGCTTCAACTACAACTGATTTGTCATTACCCACATAGATGAATCTTTTAACATCATTTGACTTTCGGCAACTCAGGCAACCTTGCATTGACAGACTTATGTGAATAGTTGACACACTTATATGAGTAGTAGCACCTGAGAATAGCCACCAAGTGTGTATTGGTACTAAAGTTAAATTAATCTCAGAACAACCAAAATTAAGAAATGGATATTTCTTTACATGTCAAGTGTGATACTTAGTGCATCCCTTCTTCATATATCCAGGTTTACCACAAAAGAAACAACAAGAAGCCTTATCGTTTTTTACAAAATATTTTTCATTTTTTTTAAGAAACTCAGTGGCTGTAGTAACCTTTTTAGATACATAGCCCCTAAAAGTCTCTGGAATTCCATGCTTCATGATCATAAAACTTATGCAATTTGAATGTTCCCACTTCTCAATGTCCCGTTTTTCCTCAACGGAACTTTTCTCTATAAGAGAAGCAGGTTGTTCAGTCATTAACGCAAGGTCAAGATCCATGCAACCGAGAATAATCATCATGCTCTCTTTCCAATCCTTAAAATTATCTTTAAGTATTGGAACTGAATTAATGTTGGCAAAAATCATATAAGCAGATTGATTAACTGAATCCATAGAACAAAATAACATGCACATAATAAGATTAATAATTCAAAAAATTGTTAATCTCATCAATAGATACCTAACATAACATTAATATTTAGTCTTTGGATAAAAATATTAATTTCCAAGTTAGTGAAATTGTAAAACTGTGAAAATAATTAGGTTATTTTATTGAGGGCTTTGTAAATCTTAAAATGAATCAATTATTTAAGTAAATTAATTCTTTGAAATCAATATTTTATCAATTATAACTCATTCATAGTTTTTGACCTTTCGTTATCACACAGATATAGTTATAGTAATTACGTTGTTTTCTATAAAATTTAACATAGTGACTTCTTAAATTCCACACATATTTATAAAATTTAATACAATGATTTCTAGAATTCTACACATATTCTTCTATATAAAGGAAAATTCTGTTGTTAAATGAAGCATCCTCTGGATACGTTGTGAGCACATTTGACACACAAATGGGAAGACTTTAGGATTATTTGTTATAGTTGCAGGTTCTTCACCAAATTTTCAGGTCCATATAATTATTTAAAATGTTGTATTTTCCCTTGTGGACAACCTAGTCAGTCTGAGCTCAGATTCGACCACCATGTACCGACACGGGCTACGTCCTTCATAATCAAATAATGGACATGTCAGAAAGGACCTGACTGCCCATAATACAATAAATTAGACATGACGTCAGATTGGACTTCCCAGCAAATAATGGACATGGCAAATTGGACTCGCCAGCCGGTAATGATGGACTGACCCATTAGCTCGATAAATTAAACATGGCGGATTAGACTAGCCAGCTAATTATGGACATGGTGGATTGGACTCACTAGCCGATAACAGACAAGGAGGATTGGACTGCACCAATCGGTAATGAACATGATGGACTGACCCATCAGCTAATAAATTAGACATTGAGTCCAATTGGTAATGAACATGATGGACTGACCCATCAGCTAATAAATTAGACATGGAGGATTGGACTTGCCAGCCAATTACGGACATGGCGGATTGGACTTGCCAACCAATTACGGACATGGTGGATTGGACTCACCAGCTAATAACGGACATGGCAGATTGCTAGCTGGTAATGGATATGATGGACTGACCCATCAGCCAATAAATTGGACATGGCGGATTAGACTCGCCAACTAATTATGGACATGGTAGATTGGACTCACTAACCGATAACGAATATAGTGGATTGGACTCGCTAGCCGGTAATGGACATGATGGACTGACCCATCAGCCAATAAATTGAATATGGTGGATTGGACTTGTAACACCCCAAATCCGGTCCACGCTCGTGAACCGAACCGGCATGTTACAGGCCCCGGTTAGGTCGGCTAACCCGAACCTAACTCATGCGGATCCAATCTCGGCGTCTTAAGATGAAGATACGATCTCGTCATGCATGGATAAATACACAAAATCCTAACATGGTACTACATGAATGACATGCAAGTTAAAGTTCACACCAACACAATCACGATCAAAATTAATAAAAATTCTGAAATAAAACGGACAGAATTTCCCCTAAAAATGCAATTAGGGGCCACCCTGTCAAATATACATATAAAAATATATATAACCAAGTATCAAACAATTTCATTCACACAGAATCTAATTTACTATACACTCATTCTGAAGCTTGGGTTTCAACCCATCACACTTTTGCTGCGCTACTCTGATCATTTCATTTCATCTCATTGTCATGCCTCAAACATTTACTCATAGCATGTTCATAAAATAATATCATAAAATAAAACATTAAACATTCAATCACCCAATGTGTGTGTGCAGAAGACCTTATTGCTCCTCCGTCCTGGCCGGCTCATCCATCTCGTGCTTATCACCTACATATATATAAGAAAAACGTCAGTAACAAGCGTTACTGGTCCGGAAAAGAAAATAACTATAACAAACTGGCTATGAGAGCAAACTCTCATATGAAAGAAAACCATATACTTCCTCAAGAACACTCTGAAGGGCACTACTGAGGAGCCACTGGGCTGCAGACCCGGTAGCATCCCGAACTTACTACTCTGCTGCTGGTACTGTGCTACTCTCAGCACTTCTTTTTCAGTACTTCTCGTGAAACTTTATCCTAAGCCCTCTCCTTACCTCCATATTTCTCCTGGCCTTGAGCACGAAGGCCGAGTACTCTCAGGCAGTCGCCTTTAGTACCCTTTGAACCACAAGTCCGGACATGCGCTGTACTAAACAGTACCCGTAAACCTCCACGTTCTCCGGGTGTGAGGAACTCAAACGCGGAGTTGTCAGGATCCCTCGGGAATGGAACAGTCCGCTGGCACTAATCCAGAGCCCGCTTTGACTGTCACGGCATCCTCTGCATGGTACGTGCAGTCGGTTTCTCCATCTCTCGTCTCACTGAAAACTCGATAAAACTATATATATAGGCCTGGGAAGGGATTCATATAATAGGCCCGAAGGCAACTTGTGGTGGATCTTGTTTTCGAAATCATCCTCGAGGGATCTCATCCTCGAGGGGTTATTAATCCGGAAAATATTCGGTTAAATGGCCCGAGTTAAGTGGGATCCAATAAAACGCCACTTAACCCGTCCTGCAAATAATAACATAAACATACAATAGAAAAGCGTAAAACAAGACGAGTCCTAAACGGACCTGGTAGAAGCTCCAAGCGTGTCATCGCGCCTAGGCGGCGAGCTCCTATTCCGTACCTACACATCAAAACTAAATACTAACGCCCGCTAACTAAATGATGCATCAAACTCAACACAATTAAACACAGAATCATCATCAAAATAACCATCAAATAATTATAAGAATAAATAATCCTAACTCAACTACTCATACCATATCTTATTCTGTTCTTCTAAGTTGCATCGTACTAGATTAACATGTTCATACACAATTCATCTCATTAGATCACTTCATTCACTAATAATCTCATCATGCACATCTTTACTTTATTCATGGTCAAGACATTAATCATGATAATTAATTAACCCTAGCATGCTATGCTAACAATTATCATCAATTTTAAATAAATCAATCGGAGGTAATTATACCTCACGTCGTCGGCAATCGGCGACGGCTAGGGTTCCGTCGCGCGTCTCGGAGCTCAAATTCGGCGCTCATCGGCGTCCGAAGCTCGATCGGGCTCCACTGGGTGAGCCCCGCGGAAGATCCGGTGAATTCCGGCGAATTCCAGAAATTCCGATTTTCCGGCGGTTTTCCGGCAGCTACTGGCGGTTTTCCGGCGACTTCCGGTGGTTTTCCGGCGACAATCGCCGGCGGCGTCTACTAGCTGGATAGGGGTCATATAGGGTACCATTGGAACCGGCTCGGCGAGCCCGACACATCCACGACGTCCACATGGTCGGCCGAGGCGGTGGCTCGCCGGAAAAAGGCTAAAACAGAGCCGGCGGCGATGGGTGGCTCGATCCGGCCGCCCTGGGCGGTGATGGCCTCTGTGCCGGTCGGGGAAGGTCGCTGGAGGGCTGAGGGTGTTGAGGCGACCTCCTGATCGTGGCGGCGACGGTCGCCGGCGGCAGAATCGACGACGCGGCTGAAATGTAGCCGCGGCGCTAGGCGGCGATTCCGGCGTCACGGCGGCCTGGCAGCGGCCGGGGCTGGTCGGGGCAGCACGGCAACGCCGTGGCGGAGCTGGGCGGCGACGATCGGCGGCCGGGCGGCGCCGACAGCGGCGGCGGCGACGCTGCAAAGGGGCGGCGTCGGGGTTTGGGAAGAAGATGTCGGGGGTGTGCGGTGGCAAAGTCGTAAATATTACTTGACTCGTCTCCGACTCGAGTCAAAATAATATTTAAGTCGTAAGAAAAATTCCAAAAAATTTGGGAAAAATCCCATAAAATCAAACAACACCAAAAAAATCATAATGATATGCTCTAGAACTATCAACCCACCCAAAATGCCCGTAACGCGTCCTAACGCGGTAAACGTCCTAAAACTAATTCTACGATCTACTATATATAAAAATAAAAAAATAAAAAAAATCACTGGCATACTCTCATATATTCTGATAACTCATTCTGTTCTGCTGTGTTCCTGACGTTATCATCATATACTTGGGTACGCATGACCCTCATAGCTCATACACGCGACCGACGTCGGCTCGGTACACGTGTCCTGAAACTGACTCAACTCGAAAAAATAACGGTCGACCCGACCGGTTCTGAATATAAAACCCTAACTCGAATCGTGGGTTTTACAGGACTCGCCAGCCAATTACGGACAGGGTGGATTGGACTCACCAGCTGATAACAACATGGCAAATTGGACTTGCCAGCCGGTAATGGACATGATGGACTGACACATCAGCCAATAAATTGGACATGACGGATTGGACTCATCAGCCAATTACGGACATGGTGGATTGGACTCACCAGCCAAAAACGGACATGGCGGATTAGACTTGGCAGCCGATAATGGACATGATGGACTGACCCATCAGCCAATAAATTAGACATGGTGGACTGACCCATCAGCCAACTAATAAATATGGTGGACTGAACCATCAACTAATAAATGACATGTTGGAATGGTCACAACAGCCAATATTATAGATAATGATAAGGAGTTTATGAACTTGTTTTATTTAATTATACGGCTTAGTGTTTAATTATTAACGCGGAATTGCCTCCGCAGGTTAGCAGCTGGAACTAAAGACTTAGAGACGACGGGGTGGTTCTTTTACCAACTCAAGTGGTGAACAGATAATAAGCGGACTTCTCTTTTACTTTTCTTGTGTTATAAATGTGGCTATGGGAAACGGTCAAAGACTGTGGGATGATTATTTCATACATTGTCACTTGAAACATAAGTTCTTTTGAATTAGAAAGGCTAGACTTATTTGCTTTCATATTATTCATGTAACCTTTTTAAGTAACACTCGGTCTGATTAGAACTGGTCATTATATGGTTGGTTTTGTTAAATTTTGAGTAATACCTGGCCAACAAGATCCACAATATCGTGAAACATGGCATCTCATTACATAAGATGTCAGAACGAAAATGACATATGAATTTGGCGACCATAACCCCCTAGTTATAGTTTTAGTTTTCATAATTTCAATTTAATTTATCATAAAAGAGAAATTACAAAAATAATATCCACACATTAAATCTATACCTATATTAATAGCTTATAAACTTTAATTTTAATACATCAATTGAATTTAAGTCAACCTTAAATTATAGCATATGATATAATTCTAAATTTATATATATATATATATATATTTATTTATTTATTTATTTATGTCGGCGTATAACAAAAAGTTTTTTCTGCAAGGAAGACTAGCCCGGCTACGGCAACAAGATGGCCAATGGTTCCCAGTCTGATGCTTCTTTCCATTTAGGGATTGCACCACCTTCGACTTTGTTAAAATGCCCACCCAGTCATAATAATCGGTAGTAGTGTTCGCTTTTGAATCCATATTGACAGCTCATTAGTGTGAACTTGATGATCCAATAAAAAAACCTTGGTGTTCTGCTATCTCATGCCATGGAAATTTTCTGAAATCCAAGTAGCTTGGTACTGTTTGGATTAAGTAGCATAGCATGGTAAGAAATAAGTTTTAGTTTCTTATTCAACTGAATTATTTGAGAAGACCCGGTCATAGCATAAATTTTTACATTTTTATTTAGTGTTTGTTTTGTTGGGGCATGAAAATAATGTAATTAAAAAAAATTATTTAAAAAATACAATGAAATAAAATGACATATATATTTAGATAGTATAAAAATAAAGTGAAAATAAAATATTTCTTTCTTACAAATGTCTCTTAAAAAAATTTTCAACTTCTTCTATTTATTATAATAAAATATTACTTTATAAAATTTTTACAAATACATGCTTTTACAAAAAATAAAATTTCTTTTAATTCTATTTACGGACATCCATCCATTAAAAAAATTTTGATTTTCAAATTTTACATTTTTTTCATATAATTTTATGACAACCAAAAAGGCCTTTAAAAAGTTTTAGACGATAAAGATTTAGTACATCAAAGGTATAGTATGAATTGTTCGCTCTAATAACCCCTGCTCTTACGCTTGGACTTCGATTAATAAAAAATCCTAGAATCAGATAGAAACATTTGTTGTCGAATCGATTAATGATCAAGTCATTGGAAATGACTACCTCAAATTAACATCCATTTCATTACATATACACAAGTTATGCACCTAATCTAGGCCAAATAGCACACTCGAATGCAGGAAAATCAAAACCCAGATCCAAAAATATATTCATATATTTGCCCTCTGTAAAAATTATTGAATATATATGTATATATATTTGGCCTCTCTACAAAAATTCTTGCACTGGGCAGCCTAACCTTCTTCAAGGTTTGCTATGATCGTCTGAAGCTTAGAGCAAAGGCCATAAACTTCCCGATTGTTACTGTAAGCATCGGCTATATCCATTAGCAATTTCACGTGGTAAGACCGTGAAAGCTCTAAATGAGGAGGAACAGGTGGATTAAGAAACGGATGCATCAGAAGCTGAGGGATCCTCCATCTCGCATCTCTGTTCCAGGCCAAGCATCTCTTCATCAGATCAATTAGGCATGGATTGGACACAGCTTCGTATTTAATCTGATAGTTACGGTCAGTAATGGCTTTGAACTTGGCCCAAAATGTCTTATATTCGGAAAATGGTGTGCGTCCATATACCATTTGATATAGAATACAGCCAAGGGACCATATATCAGATGGCCTACCACACTTGATGGTGTTACCGCTTGCATCTTGCTCATTCCACATAAATGCTTCCGGCGACATGTAATTTAACGTACCAACCTGGAGGCAATAACATGCTCCATATAAAGTAGTTCACCAGCTGAAAAATAATTCTACCTTAATTTATTAATCACTAAAAATATAAAGAATTAAACCTGCGAATCGCGTTGAATATTTGTGGTGTCGTTCATTATAGCTTTGGCAATGCCAAAATCAATCAATTTTAATGACCCTCTGACGAGAAGAAAATTAGCAGGCTTCAAGTCCGAGTGTACAATCCTTTCCTCATGTATTGTATTTACGGCTAAAAGTATTTGCTGCAAAAAAAGGGCATTTTCCAACAGTATGAAGTGGAAAAGCAAGAACACAGAAATTAACATGACGGAAAAATAAATACCTCCATGATTTTTCTAAAAATATTGTATAACATAAAAAAATCCTGCTCCCTCAAAAATCTCAAGAATGCTAAAACAGATCGCCCGTTGTATCCCCTAACAAATGACAATACCAGTTTTCTGAAACCATCAGGATACTAAAACCAATTTAAATACCACCTATTCATAGAAAACAAGTAAAACTCTAGTCATTTACATCTTCCTTGAGTCCTCCGGCAGTTATTAAATTTTAGCAAGTCGTTTATTCTGTATGCAGTCATTTTCTCGCTAATTCTCCCTCTTTCCCCTTGTTTTTAATCAATTTCCTCACACCACCACTACGCAGATCTGCATCATCGTTATTGCTAACATGTTAATTTTTCAGCTCCTGTGAAATTGTTTAGGTTTAAAATAAATTATGATCAAAACCACACTTTAGTGAGGCATATTTTTCACAAATTAACACGTAGCACCCACATTCCTAGAAATAAAGTATATTCAATTCCAGATACATTAAACAAGATTCAGCGTTATCCTAGACTAATACAAAGAACATGGGCATAAATTGGTGAGGCAGAAGCATATTAGCAATTACGCATATCACAGCTCTTCTGCTAGTTACATAGATTCAATATAATTTTTTTTTATTTTAAAAAATATTTGCAATTTTAGAATTGAATATAATTCAGTTCAGAGAATCAAATAAACTAGGAATCCTTAGAGTAAGTAGGCAAATATAAAATATTTCAGCATTGTAAACAAGTTTTTTTAAGTGAATAATGACATAAATACTGAAGTCTTTATTATGTTCATCACCCCTCTTGTTTCACCCAAGATTATCTCTTCTTCCAACCAAGGTTCTTCTATCTCGAATCACTCATCTGAAATTCCCATTGTATTCCTCCATAAATTAAGCATTATGTTAGAAAAACATATAGCCGTAATTCCAAATCATACCAAAAAAGTTGCTTTGAGTCCGAAATATTTGGCTTATTAAGGCCCCAAGCAACATAAAGCTTAATAAAGTCTTCTGTCCTAACACGACCATGAAAAATAAGCATACCTGCCAATAAAAACGTAACCAATTTTCATCCAAATTTGAGTTAGAGCTGTTCATGTCTCTCCACTTTTGCAATAACATGTGTGCTAGATCAATCTCTCCGTACTCAAGCAGCATGTAGATGTATCCATCAGCCCTAAACTTACTGTCATTTGCAGCCATTGAACCACCAATAACTGCTTCTAGCAATGTTTTATCTGTCACCTGGCATAAAAAATTAGAGCCATCATTTCTTGAAAAGGAGCCACGAAATTAGGAGACATGACAAATTAGAGGATGCACCCACTCAACATAGATTCACACGCATCAGAACACATGCTGATCAACAAACCTGGACATAAGAAAGGACCAAGAGCAAAATTCTTTAGTAGCTGGAATATTAGTAGAAAAAAAACCAGTGGTAATTAACTAAAAATATTTAATTAATACTTGCTAAGATGCAAAAGGAAGTTAAAAGGCATCATGAAGGTCATTGATGTCAGCATTTAGCAATTATCAAGAAATTTGAGCATTATCTAATATCTCAGTATTTATCTTCCAAAAACAAACTACCTAAAGCATTATAAAAAAAAAAAAATAATGTTACTGCTTCCGTTAGAAACAGGTGACTCAAAAACAAGAGTCTCCCCAAATTCTATTAGTATAACTTTATACACAAAACAGTTTCAACCATATACAAAATTTGAGGAACCATCTCTGTGATATCTCACCTAACAATATCCTAAACAATAACATAACAAACCTAACAACACTGTAACAAACTCATATACAACAATATTTATCACAATGATATCTAACACTCCCCCTCAAACTATGAGGGACTAGTAACTAAACATAGTTTCGACCTTAACCGTCGATGATGAACACCAGTTAAAGCTTTGGTCATCATATCTGCAAGTTGTGTTGCCGATGTGATTACTCCAAACTGATAACTTTTTCCTTCACTTTATCTCAAATAAAGTGACAATCCAATTCCAGATGCTTAGTCCTCTCATGGAGAATAGGATTGGTAGCAATATGTATAGCTGCTTTATTATCGCACCAAAGAGACATTGCGTTAGATAGTGAAAACCCTAGTTCTTTGACAAATGATTTAATCCAAATCAATTCAGTGGTTGCCTAAGCCACAACCCTGTATTCTGCTTCTGCTGAGGATCTTGCAACAACACTTTGCTTCTTGCTCTTCCACACAACCATATTTCCTCCTATTTTTATAAAATAACCAGATGTTGACCTTTGATCAGATGGGGATCCGGCTCAATGAGCAAAACCCTGAACCTCCAAAGGACAATTCAACTTATGTTTTGCATATAAAAGACCTTCTCCAGGGCTACCTTGAGGTACCTTAAAATACGCATCACTGCATTCTAGTGGGGCTTTCTAAGATGCTGCATGAAATGACAAACAAAGCTTACTGCAAAAGATAAGTCAGGTCTGGTCAGAGTTAAGTATATTAATTTTCCAACAAGTCTCCTATACCTGCTCACATTCTCTAGGAGCCCCCCTTCATCAGGATTCAATTTAACACCTGTTTCCAAAGGTAAATCTACTGGTTTTGCATCCTTTTACTTGTTTTTTTGAGCATGTCCAGCACATATTTCCTCTGATTTAAGTGAATGCCATGTGGAGTTCTCAAAACTTCAATGCCAAGAAAATAATGGAGTAGGTCCTTGAGATGCAGCTTCGATGTCAGCCATTCCTTAGTTTCTTCAATGCCACATACATCACTTCCAGAAAAAACTACGTCGCCCACATATATTATTAAAACTACGCAACCCCTCAAGGTGCTTTTAATAAACACAGAATAATCTGAAAGACATCTCACGAACCCAAATTCTAATAGAGTAGTACTGAATTTGTCAATCCAAACTCTAGGAGATTGTTTTAGGCCATAAATAGATTTTAGAAGTCTACACACCTTGTTGCTAGACTCCCCCTCAGCAACAAACCCAGGAGGTTGCTGCATATACACCTCCTCATTTAGATCCCCATGAAGAAATGCATCATTATATCCAATTGATGAAGAGACCAGTCAAGGTTGACAGCCAAGGAGATGAGAATTCTGATGGAATTCAGCTTTGCCACATGTGAAAAGGTGTCATTGTAGTCCAGTCCAGGAGTTTGACTATATCCCTTGGCGACCAACCTAGCCTTGAATCTATCCTTACTACCATCAGATTTAAGCTTAACAATGAAAACCCATCTACAGCCAACCACATTCTTACCTCAAGGAAGATCCACCAATTCCCAAGTTTGATTTCTATGAAGAGCAGCAAGCTCCTCATCCATAGCACTCTTCCATTTCACATCACTTAGAGCTACCACATAATCTGTAGGTATAGTTAAGGGTGATACACTGTTAACATGGACAATGGAGGTACTATGTTCCACACCTTAGTTAGGAGAAAAAGGGGAGGCTGATCCATGGCAGTGATAGAATCCTCTTTAGGTCTATGAGTGTATACAAAAGGAGGAGCTACAAATCTGCAAGAATGTGCTATATGTGGCAGATCACCATTAGGCAAGGGAGTAGGCACATCTAAGGCAGACACAGGAAGTGGTGGAGGAGACACTGGAGACTTCAAAGTAGTAGTTGACGAGTAAAATGACACATTTTCAAAGAAGCTGACATCTACAGTATCAAATGTTCTCTTCAGGTTAGGATTATGCATATGTATCCCTTTTGATGTCGAGAATACCCTAGGAAAACACACTTTATTGATTTGGCAGATAGTTTATCTCTTCTAGTAGGCAAAATGTGCACAAAACACACACAGCTGAAGGTCTTTGGATTAAGAGAGCACAAGGGCTGATTTGGGAAAAGAAGTTAAATGGTACGCTTTATTTAATAGCAGGCTGTGAGAAGGGCTGCTGGCCATTGGTGTTTTGGAACAGATATGTGAAGCATAAGACACCTTGTGACTTCAAAAAGGTGTCTGTGCTTACGTTGGCAACTTCATTTTGATTGGGAGTATATGCACATGAGGTTTCATGAATAATACCTCTTGACTCAAAGTATTGCTTGAAATGAGATGATGTATATTCTAAGGTTTTATCAGACCTAAATGTTTTAAGAATGCATGAATATTGTGTTCATATCTCATTCATAAAAGACACTTTGAAAAAACTTCTTTCCTTTCACATCTCATTCATCAAGTACAACCATAACATATGACTGCAGTCATCCACAAACAATACATAATATTTAAACTGACCCTGATTAGGAACTGATAAAGGTCCCCAAACATCTAAATGAATTAATTCAAAAGCTTATTTGACCTAGCTCTAGAACATAAAGAAGAAGAAGTACAACTATGCTTAGACAATTCACAGGACTCACTTTCAAGCTGAGAAACACTTTGTAAGGAGAGAATCATCAGCTTAAGTTTATTCAAATGTAGATGACCTAGCCTAACATGTCATTCAAGGGCATTGCATGACTCCAGACCAGCTTTTGAAGACACATGTTCAACAGGATATAGGTAGTAGAAGTTGTCATCACTCAAGCCACGACCAATCTCCCTCTTGTTTCTAGTATCCTGAAACACACAGCCAATCTAACTGAACATAACCTTACAAAAGCCAATAGAACATAGCTTCTTAACAGATAGCCGGTTCGTGGGAAACTGGAACTAGGAGCACATCATGAAGGTAAAAATGCTGATGAAGGTAGACACTTCTTTTCCATAGGCTGGGACTTTACTTCCATTAGCAAGGCTGACAAACAGTGGCTTGTGAAAGGTTTCCTATGTAAAAAACTGATGAGGAGTACTAACCATATGATCTATAGCACCTGAGTCCACAAGCCATTTAACCTGTGATGAATGGGAATTGGAAGGAATACCTGAATGTGTGAGAGTAGCTGAAGGGATGTCTGTATCTCCATAAGCCAAATTGAATAAGTGATCAAAGTCTTCATGGCTGAGTGTGACATTCTCAGGTGTAGTAGGCAAATCAACAGTAAGAGCACTTGTGGTAGCACTTGCAGTGGAGCAAGACTTTGGAGTAGATTCATTCTTGGCAGCCCACTTTGGTTTTCCATGTTTGCTCCAGCAATTACCCTCAGTATGCCCTGGTTTTTGGCAGAAATCACACTGCCAAGGGTCAACCTTGCCAACCACATGACCACCTTTTCTTCTTAGTGAGCCACAGCCTCTGCCCCTTCCCCTTGTATAACTAGTTTTGGGAAAGGTGGCAACTGTCATGGCCACTCTTCCATTTGGTTCTTCTGATTGATTTTCTTCCACAAACATCCTAGACAACCGGAAGAATGTCGCATTAAGGGTAGGCAGATCAGCACCTATCAAGAGTTGATTCTTGGCAGATTCATATTGTGGACCAAGAGCAGCAAGGAAGGAGATAACCTTCAACTCTTCCCTTTGGCGTTTCCAGGTTGTGAGATCTTCAGTAAATGGATAATATAAATTGAATTCCTCCCATTTCGATTTTACAAAATTATAATGGTCATGAAGAGGTCTATTACCTTGCTTGGTGAGAAATATATCTTCACACGCCTCATAGATCCTCGATATATTGCCTTAATGACCATTGGTTTCTTCAACTGACATCCAGATAGTGTAGGCAGTAGGAAGTAACATCACATGACAGCTTACATGGGGCTCCATGCTATTCCACAGCAGGACCTTACTCGGACATCCTCCTTTGCCCAAATAGAACTTGCAGTATCTGGTTTCCCTTCCTCGATATACTTAAGCTTTTCCTTTGAAACAAGAAAAGTCTTGATGGCAGCAGACCAAGGAGGATAGTTCTTAAATCCAGATTGTCTGGAAGAAGTGATTGATGAACTATTGAGAAGTTTAGCAATTAAGACGGCAGATGTATCAGATGAAAGAGTCATAGGTTTATCCTTTGCTGTCATGATATGGAATGGTTAAATGGTACACAGATTCCACCAGTCAGGAAATAAGTGGGAATCCTAATCAACTCAACCACACGTAAGGAAAAGGAAAGCAGCAAAACAACAAGGAACAAGGAGTCACAGATCTAACAAGAAAAGGGCAGCACCGGGGTGTGATAGTATTCCACACTCAATGGCGAAATACAAAGAGTTCTCACATGCCAAAGATGCGCAGAGGGACAGCAGGGAGACAATAATCAATAGATCGAAAACTGCTCTGACACCATGTACGATTTAGAAACAGGCGACTCAAAAACATGAGTCACCCCGAATTCTATTAGTATAACTTTATATACAAAACAGTTACAACCATATACAAGATCTAAGGAACTACAACTAACATTTACAACTAAGATATCTCTGTGATATCTCACCTGACAATATCCTAAACAATAACATAAAAAACCTAACAACACTGTAACTCATATACAGCAATATTAATCACAACAATATCTACAACTTCGATATATAAAAGAAATATCAAAGTAGAGAACTAGACAGGAATGCATATTTGAAAAACCATAGGCCAAATAATGTATCTATACCTCATAATCAATCAGTTGAATAATATGAGACTTTCCCTTAAGCTTTTTCAAATATTCAATTTCCTGACAAAAACCATAAGCTGTAGAGTAGTCGCGACCCTTGAGATTGATCTTTTTAAGTGCGTAGATTGTACAATCAGAGGATATAACCTTGTGTACCTCGCTGCTCCCCCACTTCCTATCTTGCCTAACTTCTGATAACGTTTCCCATTTACTTTGAAAAACACGTCTGAATTGTGGTTCTTCTTATGAGTATCCTTCTCGGGTTTAATTGGCTTTGAAGTATCAATGACTGTATTAGAAGTCAAACTTTTTGATGCTAAAGCTTGAGACTGTAAATCACTGCCAAGGGCTTGTTGACCTTTTACATATTTATCATCCAAATGAACTGCTTTGGAATTGCCAATTTCCTTTTTCACCAAATTCTGGGATTTTGAAGGGTTCACTTCCTGAGTTACCACTGAAGCTTCCGGAGCTGAGGCAGAGACCTGAGTCGACTCAGGCATCTGGCTAGATACTCTGGACTGGAACGTTACAACAGAACTTTTCTCCGTTTTTGGTCGACTATAGAAATTAAAATTTTCTTTTGTCTTGGACGAACTACCAGCATGGAAGGAGCTCAACATCGGTGCAGATATAGAGCTCAAACAAGTGGCAGTGGAACATGATGATCCTCCAGTAGTAAACAAGTCCTTCTTTGCTAACAGAGTACTCACATCAGCTATCTCTTCCTGCTGAGAATTTCTTCGCCGAAACTCATCTTGATTATTGACACCAGTGTACACTTCACAATCCAAAATGTATTTGTTCTCTGTAACTTAGGAACTGTTAGACCTCCACAATATTTCAACAGACAACTAACTTATATAACAATAAAAATCGCAACATAAAAGCATCAAAACTAGACTTCCTGTACACCATTAGACCTGCACTTCTTGAATGGCCAACCAAATTACGCATAATTAGAATGTGAACCATTCAAACAACACTTCTGAAAAATAAAAGACACGTATGAAGACACATGCTTAACAGTTATAACTCTTACTCTGAGGAAGTGCTCTGAAACTGGAAATCTCCACCTTTTCAGAAGAAGACAACTGCTCCCTTTCCTCAACTTGAACCAAGCCAACTTCAGACGATACCAACTGTTTGGACTTGAACTCAGAAGCGGTGTCAGCCCCCATTCTCGTCTGATGAACGGAAGCACGGCCGAGGCTCAACTCCTCTTCGGCGGCGGCGCCCATGACTGGCCGAGCACTGGTAGAGCCCTCCCCGCCCAATTCAAGACGAGGAGCCACCGCCTCGTCCTTCGCCTCCGGTGCGGCGCCCATCAAACGCCTTGCTTGCAGACGGCTCAACCGAGCGTTCCCTGCTTCAAACCAACAGATTCCGATAAAATCGAAATTGTGAAAAAACGATAACCGTTTAGGGCAAGAAAAAAGAGGGGGACCACCGAGCACAGACCAGAGAGAGGGCGGTGGCGCTTGAACACGGCCTGCAACTGGCGGAGCAACTCGGAACCTGGAGGCGGAAACGACGAGGAAGACGAGGAGGCGGTGTGGCTTGGGAGTTCAGTCTCCTCTCCATGGCCGGCCTCCAACCACATCTCTGATCTGAAACAAAAACTTGGGAAAAAATTCGAACTTTTTAAGCGGGGAAGGGGATGATAGTGGTCGGGATCATCCTTGGTTCGAGATTCCGCCATTTTCGTCCATCTTCTCGGTGCAGGTTTGGGCGGGGAGGAGGAGGAGGAAGGTTGCTTCCATGGCCGCTGGGCGTGTCGCCGTCGGACAAATTTTGAATCGGCCCCTTTTCCGCTCTTTCTTCCTTGGGGGGGAGCGTGGGTCGACCCATGGGTCCTGCTCGCCACGTGGCAATGGGCTTGGCTTCAAAAGAGGCCGACTTTCCCATTAACCGCTCCTCTTTAACTATGTGGTTAGATAATGCAAAATCTGGGGTTTGTATTTTGTTAAAACTTACTTTTTAAATACTTTATCTTCTTCTGGCTCAAAAACTTTAAAAATGCTATTAACTATATACTATTAGTAGCATGTTGGGCGGCTAGTTGAGTTAAGTTCTACTCAACGTTCATTGTCTTTCGTAAACTTAATTTTGAATTGTAATCGGGCATCTTTTGCCGTTTTTTCGCACAGGATGAGATAAAATCAGTTCAATCCTCTTCCTCAGCTACTTTAATGAACTTTCACCCAATTTATTTTAACCCAAGTGTTTTCACTAAACTCATTTTAAACAGATACTATTACTAAACAAACCATGCACAAGCACGGGTTATATTTAAAATTTATTAATATAATATATATTAATTAATTTTAAATATATTACTATATTATATAAAATAAAAATAACAAATATTTATTTAATTTAACAAAAATATTGTTGTCTAAAATTATTAAAGTAATTTTAATTTAAATAAGTACAAATTTTAATTATATAATTAACAAGTTTTTTTATTAATAGTAATAACAATATATCAACAAATAATTAATTAACAAAATAAAACTTGTGAAAATCTAAATTGAGAATGTATATTGAGTAATAAATTTAATTTGAATAATATAATTATTAAATTATCAATCATTTAAAATTCCTAGCATATGTAGAATTATGCTTCAATTCTTTTCTAGTAAATAATAATAATATGTATATTAAATATCAATTTTATTTTGAGTTGCCTAATTTTAAATATGTTAAAATTTATCAATATTTATTTAATGAATAAAAATAATAAATATTTATTTCATTTGCCAAAAAACACAGTAAACGTACACATATTAAAAGTAATTTTAATAAGTAAATTTTTAATAACTAATAATTTTTATTTTTATTTTTTAATTCATTTCGAATAAACAACAATATACAAATAAAGAACAATAATTAATTGATAAAAATTTTAAAACTCTAAATTATGAAAATAATAAATTTAATTTGAATAGTATAATTATTAAATTATCAATATTTTAAAATTATCAATTTAGGTAGATTTATGTTTCAAAATTTTATTAATAAAAAATAATAATATGTATATCAAATGTCAAATTTATTTTGAGTTGTATAATTATAAATACATATTAAAATTTATTAATATTTTATGATTTATAATTTGGGTAAAATTATACTCCAACGCTTTCTTAATTAAATTACAATTAATAATAAATTTAAATTATATAAGTATTAATAGGCCCATTAAATTGTCGAGGATTAGCATTTTTTAGATTTATAATTTAAGTAAATTATACTATTAATGATATAATAATAACAGTGATTTCAAATTAGATCATTATTAATGAGCTTATAAATTATTATAGGACAATAATTAACCATAACGTAAGAAAACATAAACACAATAAAAAAACCGCACTTTAATGAGGGAATAAATTCTAAAAGGGTATCACACCCTTATATATATATATATATTCCAAAATATATTAAATCCCTTTTAAATGATACGTACCTTTGTAATATATGCACCTTTTTTAAAGGGATTGACATTTCCTCTATCATAATTTACACTCTATCCTCAAATATTGTATTATGATTTTCATTATGATAAATATATCAATAATATCTTTTAAAATATATTATTTTTAATTGGCAAAATTTCTTTTTCAAAAGATTATCGTTTAAATGGCATAAAAAACTATAAGGTAATTATAAAAATATGGTTATTTTGTTTTGGGTTCATTTATAATTTAATTATTTAATTTACCTTCTCATGCAAAGTATTAATTTTTTCATTTAATTCATTCACGTTTTACTGTTAATACATTATTTTTTATGTTTTGAGATTTTTTATTCCCTATTTTATCCTCTTTTATCATTGTTTTAATATTTTACGATTTACACTTCTTTTTGGATTGTTTTCCTTTTAATATATTCACTTTAATATTTTATTTTTGATTTTTTTATAAATATTATTTTTTTATTAGGCTTGTATTGACTCTCTTTTGTATTTATTTATTGACGACTTTCTCCTACTACAATTGTTGCATTTGTTCTTATATATTGCTTTAAAATGTGATATTTTCCTTTTTTCAAATTTATTTTTAAATTTAAATTTTTAAAAGTTGCAAATACACAAGGATGGTAAACTTCTATGGATGGTGGACTTTTGATGGATCGTAATTCATGTGAATAGGTTTATGTTAATGAGATATGGTTTATGGTATTCCTCTTTTATCATTGTTTTAATATTTTATTATTTACACTTCTTTATTTGGATTGTTTTCCTTTTAATATTTTCACTTCAATAGTTTATTTTTATTTTTTATAAATATTTATTTTTTGATTAGGCTTGTATTGACTCTTTTTTGTATTTATTTATTGTTGACTTTCTCCTACTAAAATTGTTGTATTTTTTCTTATATATTGCTTTAAAATATGATATTTTTCTTTTTTCAAATTTATTTTTTAAAAAGTTGCAAAACACAATGATGGTAAACTTCTATGGACGGTGGACTTTTGATGGATCGTAATTCATGTGAATAGGTATGAGTTAATGAGATATGGTTTATGGTATCTAAACTCTGAGAGAGAATAAAACTCGAAGAATAATTAAATATATATTTATAAGAGATGTAACAAATTATTGTCCATTAGAGGTTGGTAAAATATAATATTCAATTTTTTGCATAAGATACTTTGTAATTAATTATTTTTCTCCTTTAAAATTATTATATTTTTGTTATACACTTTTTTAAAAAAATTATTGTTTCCTTGATAATGATCAAAAGCAATTGAGTTATATTTATTAACTTTTATAGTTGAGGTACTTACATAATATTTAAAGTTTATAGTTCAATCAATTTCAAATGATTTTAAATAATTTATATTAGAAATTGATATCTTAATAATTTATATGTTTAATAATTATAATATAGTTTATTTTAAGTACAAACCACTTATTGAAATGGATTTATGACTAGTTCTTTATTAAATATGCGTTAATTAGTTTGTTGACTCCCGAAACTATTATACTATCAACATTAGATCATCTATAATCTAAATTAATACTTTTCATAACTTATGTAAATAATACATATCTTGCACTCAATATACACTGCTAAATTTTAAGTAAAGTTGAATTAAATAAATGTGTGCTTCTACTTGCTTGAGGTTCGAGATGAACTTCTAATTCGAGTTAGATTTCCTCAAATGGATTCAAAGGTTAATAAAACTAGTAGCATCCTTATAAAATAATATATGCAACCTGTATAATCCGAATAGAAGATGGCGAGGTGGTCACGAACACGGCAACACCCGTGGTGCCGTGACCGTGACGTTCGCCACATTGAGGCTTTTCGGCGGATGAACTCGCGGCGTGTCTAGAACTTTATGTGTCTTTCTTGTTCCTAAGGTTGCTAATTGAACGAGCTAGCTCGTGAGCATTTAGCGTTTGGCTCGACTTGATTCGACTCGAAACTCGACATTTAAATGCTCGACTCGAACTCGAATCTTACGAGCCGAGCTTGAGCAAGGTCATGTTCGACTCGACTCGGTTATAACTCGAACTCGACTCAATAAAATAATATAATAATATAGTCTTTATATTTTATTTATTTATATATATATATATGTATGCAATATAATAACAAAGAAGCAAGATAGTTGAGATGATAAGTATTCACCTTGATAACTTTAAGGTTGTGGGTTCAAACTACATTGACCTCCATATATTGAGTTCAACTCGCTCGCTCAATTAGCACCCCTATTTCCCCGCTCCCCGGACTAAAAAGTACGTCTTCGCGCTTCTTTTATCGCCATTGTTGCAACTTTGTAAGACCTGTGTCAATAGGCCATGGCATCCATGATCCTCTCTCGCCGCATCCTCTCCCCGGTCGTCCTTCACAAGACCGGGCCCGCCGCCGCCCGCCCCTTCACCGCTGACGCCCTTAGGGACGACCACAGCCTCGACTTGGAGCGGAGGTCCGACGACTGCGCCGTCTCCCGCGGGCGGGACGATTCCTTCGGAGGTAGCTCTCATCTCCCCTCCCCTTTTTTTCGGCTCGAAATCTAATTGTCCTGCATTGTTCGACTTTCGATCATGTATGGCGTGTGTGCAGGGGTGTTCGATCCGTTATTCCCATCGAGGAGCCTGAGCCAAGCGTTTAACTTGATGGACCAAATGCTGGAGAACCCGTTCGTGGCGACGTCGAGGGGGATGGGCGGAGGAGCGAGGAGAGACTTCAATGTGAGGGAGGACAACGAGGGATTGTACATTAGGGTCGACATGCCTGGGCTGGGGAAGGAAGACGTCAAGGTGACGGTGGAGCAGGACACGCTTGTGATTAGAGGGGAAGGGGGCGAAGAGTCGGAAGGCGAGGAGGGAGGGAGGCGGTACAGCAGCAGGATTGAGCTGCCGTCCAAAGCGTACAGGACGGAGGAGATCAAGGCAGAGATGAAGAACGGTGTGCTCAAGGTTTTGGTGCCCAAGGATAGGGCGGAGGAGCGAGCCGACGTCCGCCATGTTAACATTGAGTGAAACTCTGCTTTCGAAGGGAACATAATAAGTGAAATGTGAATATGAAGTTCATAGAAGATGAAATCGTGAGAGAGCTTTACAGAGTGCTTTTAGTGAGGATGTGAGCAGAGTCGAGTGACTTGGGAAGCAAATAATGTTTTCTCTTTTAGTGTGTCGAATGGAAGAGCATTGTCAAATGTTTCAGCTCCAAATTTTCTCTTTTAGTGTGTCGAATGGGAAGCAAATAATGTTTTTTTAGCATTACCAAATTTACCTGTGGTTGAATGTCTTTTACACCGAGGATGCTTGTTTTAAGTTGCTGCTGCCCATTTTGGGGAGAGACTTTTTTATTTCCAAACTGTGCTTCCGGTAGCGTTGCCAGCAAATTCACTAATCAGATGTTAATAATTGCAGTGCTGTGTGATGCGACATGCATATGGATTATGTTAACGCACTTTGGTGGTTTGGGAAAATCATTGCGGTATTTTTGGGTGCGGGCAGGAAAGGATGATAACAAGACAATCTTTTATTCTTTGCTCCAATTTACTAGGTTAGGAACAAAAATTTTCACAGTAAAAATGTTGATATTTTATTAATACTGAAGGTAAATTTTAACATTATTTATTTTCGTTATCTTTTGTGATAAGATGTAAGTGAAAATTATTATCGTTTTTTTAAAATAATTTTAACACAACTGTTTTAAACAAATTTGGGAAACTTTCGTTTGTAAACATATAATTCTCATATTCATATTCTAACTAGTTTTTATAAAATATAAATAATCATTTTACTCGATTAAATATATCTTAAATGAATAACTAAATAATATAAAATGACTATTTAGAAAAATATTTTATTCGCTATTATGTTAAGTAGATGGATATTTAGGGGGAAAAACACCCTATTTTTTGGGAGTGGGATTGTTGATACTCTTATTTATCTATCTAATTAATTTATTTAATTGTAATTGTTGGTATAGTATTTTTCTATTTTTTTCTTTTTCTTTTTACGTCAACCTCTTTAATATGAAGATTTTTTTCACTTTTATTACATCTTATTCTAGTTGATTATAGTTTCATAAAAGCTATATATGTGTTTGTACATCTTTATCCGGCAAATATTTATATTTATCCAAAAAATATTTATATTTATTCGATCACGTGTATAATTGTTGAAATTTAAACTTATTCATTGACGTGATAAACTCTAGAGAACTGGTCTATGCTATTCTAAATTACCAGAGGAGATTACGAGAGAACTAGTCGGTGTTGTTCTAAGATGGAAAGAGAGAATTTATACAAAAAGTTTGGATGGCTATGATTCCCGGCCCCAAATGGTAGAACTGAAAAATTCTTTGAACGCCTATATAAACACACACAGTGGAAGATTGAAAGGGGGCTCGTACGTTGAAAGAAAAAGAAATAGAAGAAAGAAGCACGAAAGAAAGAAGAAAAAGGGAGGAGCCCCTCGCCGAAAATTCTTTTCCGGCGACCCCCTGGCCCATTGTCACTAACCTTGGAGTGCTCCCCAACATCGCCTAGTCAAGACTTTCGCCGGAGGAGTCCGACACAAAAGTTGTTGCTGCGCAGGAGAAAGGAAAGACCCGTAGGACATTATTGCTACCCTTCTCTGGATCGGTCGAGATTCAGCCACCAAAGGGGGAAGTACAGAAGCCAGACGTTGAACCAGGGGCAAAGGTTGCCTTCCAATTGCTGCTGTGGACGTGAAGAACTTTGCCGACGGATTGCCGCGATAGTTTGCCACTTCACAGCCCTGCTTTATTGTCACGAGTGAGCCATCACCGGAGCCATGCTGTTGTCGTGGTCACTGCTACACATCCAACATCCGTGAAGCTCTTCTGCCTTGGAGCGTTGTTCTTGCCCGCCAAACAGAGGAGTCTAGGTCGTCGCCCACCTATTGGGGAGCTTTTGAGGAGTTTACTATCAGCCCAGTCGCTCCAAGTTGCTGCCTTTGACAAGCCTCACCGGAGCATAGCCGCGGAAGGTTCCCCCAGAGGTTTGGAGTTTTCCCCTATTGCCGCTTTGCCGATCGCTGCACATCGTTGTGGAGCCCTACCTCGTTGAGAAGGTCTGCTATTATCCACCAAGGAAAGGCACTGCTGCCATCTCCTGCTGTTGCCGAAGTCATTGCCGACACCTGAAGGTCACAGCCTTGCCGCATTGGATCTACCTGAAAGGGAAGTTTTCTCTTTTGCAGGTAAAAACAGGGGACGTATTAGGAGGAATTCTTGCTGCTATCCATCACTGGTTGCCAGCATCCCATCACCATCTCCACTCGCCAAGGGAAGGAGGAGTTTTCTAGTACCCAACCGAGAAAAAGTGCCCAGGTCGCCATGCCCCTGCCTCGCCAGAGTCGAAGAAGACGTTGCCTAGAGCAAGGGGAATAGCAGAGAAAATAGACATCTTCCGGAGAGTGCTCTGGGTGACCAGTACTGTCTTCATTCATACACTCGCCACCTATCTAATTTCTGTCACGTCGACTATCATCCCTAACTGAGTTCTATTGCCGGAGACTCTTGCCATCACCGGAATTCTGCCAGCAAGCTGCTGATTGGAAAAGTCAAAAAACAGAGCAGCGAAGGTCTGGTTTCGCTAATTTTTTCGACTAGCGCCGGTCGTTCCCAGCCCTTCTATTGTGATCAAGTGAAGATGATGGAATGATATAGAAACCCAAATGGAGATCCACCAGATTTCATCGTCGAGGTCGCCGATAAAAATTGAGAAGTGACCAATCGGAGCAGCGTGGCACAAAAGTGCAGAAAAGTGTCTAACTTTCCGAGCCTTTGACCGACCGATCGGAGCCACCATCGACAGTTGAACCACCGTCAAGAGCCTCATAGGTCTGTGATCTACAGTTCAGGGCAATCTCTGCCACCTTCAGCTGCCGGAAAAGCTATCGCTGAAGCCACCAAAACCACCATTACACCGCCACTGCAGCCGGGTTGTCAAACCCGTTTACTGCTGACCGCATCCACTCTTGTCGTGTCCGAGACCAAATTATTCTTCCTAGCCACGTCTGCGAAGCCAAACCGTGACCAGTTACAAAATTGCAACCCGGATTGCAGCTGGTGTACCGTACACCACCTGTAGATGGGCACACGCAGAAAGAAAAGAAGTTGGCGTACGCCATTCGGTCCGATCCGGCGTTTGTTTGGTTTGAACCAACCCAGAACGGCCTGGTTCAGCCTATCAACACTCTAGAAATAATTTGAAGGCCTTCCAGACTAATCAGGGCAAATTTATCTAAAGGTAGCAAAAATTCACTGTTTTATGTAACTTGTAAAAATCAAAGGAGAAATAGTGGATTGTGAGTACTAATCTCACCGTGGACTCACTTAGGGATTCAAGTTGAACCCTAAGGAACTACGTAAAAAATTTCCTGCATGTTATTTTACTATTTGTAACATTTTCTATTTCTATTGCACTGTATCTTTACGCGGCAAGGGCGTCTCGGTCCCACCGAACCTTTAAACCCGAATCACAAAAGAATTGATTCGAGGAGGCGGACGATCCCGCACCAAAACAATATGTCTTTTAATACTTATTTAATTTAAGTTTATTATTCTTTTTATTATTATGAAAAAATTAAAATATAATTTTACTTTTAGTCAATTTATAAAAAAATAATGGTAAATATTTATATATTTATAATCGTATTATTTAGATTAAAATTTGTTATTATATATATATAATATATATTCAATTCAAATTAATTTTTTTATTTAAGCTAATAGACATTCACTACTTTACTTAAAAATAAAAATTAATTATGTTTGTAAAATTTAATTTTGTTTATTTTTAATATTTATTTTGAAAAAATTATAAGTATTCCTATTTTATTATGCGGGTCTTTAATATGTACAAACAAGTGGATTACAAGGATACGTGGAGGCTACATTCTTTATCGAAATGATATTTTTAAATATACGCTATAATATTTTTGATATATTTTAAGTAAGATATTTAAATAAATTAAGTAATCCCATAAATTGTTAATCAAAATTACTATTTAAAATTTTACAACCTTAAATCTTTTGGATATATTTTTTATTATTAGGAAAAATAATTTTATTTGTAGATAAAGCTAAAATGCACAATATTTTTTATTATGTAATTTTATAATTATTTTTTCATAACAATTATTAATAGATATTCATGTTTTTATAAATTTAAGATATAAGTATTATAAAACATATAGATAATGTCGACCGAGGGAAAATTATTTTAAATAATTTTTATATATACTATCACAGGCTCAATAAGCTAAATATTTTTTATTAAAAATTATTCACAATATATATAAATACAAAATAATTATTAAATTATATACTTCGTTTTTTTTAATATGTGTAAATTTATATAAAAAAGTAAACAGATTATTAAGAACACTAATATATGAGTACATTTATTTTTAATATTTTTTTATTGAGCAGTCTTGGTTTTTGGTTGTATTTTGAAAAATTATTTATTTGTTATATATTTACTCAATTTATTATTTATATTTATATACTTATATAATAGAGTAAGTGTAACACCCCGTTTCGGCTCACCCGTGAACCGACCCGGAAATGTCACCGGCGACCGAACCGTTCGCTAATCTACTAGATTCGGTTAAGCCGACCAGGATCTACTCTCGGCGTCTCAAGATGGAGATGCAAATGTGAAATGCATGAATGGGATGCGTGGGTTCTAACGTAGTCCTACATGCATGCTATGATGTACAAGCAAAATAAGACAAAACAACAAATGCAGAAACCAAAAGAAAATATATACTATTTTATAAAAATACGATAACACATAATAATCTACCATGACATTCAATCATTATCTCATTCGTTTTTACCTGAGCCGAGTCTGAACTCCAAGGCTCCCTACTCATTCATATTTATCCATTCATTTCATGATCAAGCAATTTATCTCAAACAAACACATCAAAATTATCATTTACGTAGCAATAACACACCGTCATTATACGTACTTACACGCGGCAGGTACATGTGTGCGCGGTTCCGTGCTGCTCCTCCGCAGTCCCGACAGCTTTCATCGCTCGCATTTCTCACCTACATATATATAGAAAAACCGTCAGTAACGAGTGTTACCGGCCCGGAAAATAACTAATATCAATCTGGCACAGGAGAGCAAACTCTCCTGTTGAATGAAAACCATATACTTCCTCAAGAACTCTCATCAGGGCACATACGGGAGCTGTCGCCCTCGGGTCGACAGCGTCCCCCTATCTTTCACATTCTCATGCCTCGGCCATTTCTCTATTGCTTCTCGCGTCAAATCTCATTCCTTTCCGCCCTCTGCACCTTCCATATTACTCCTGGCCTTGAGCACGAAGGCCGAGTACTCTCAGGCAGTCGCCTTCAGTACCCTTTGAAACCACAAGTCTAGACATGCGCTGCAATGCAGTACCCGTGAACCTCCACACTTCTCCGGGTTTGAGGAACTCAAAGGTGGAGTTGTCAGGATCCCTCGGGAATGAAACGGCCCGCACACCATTCCAGAGCCCACTGTCGACACACACGTGCCCGCTCGCGTAGCACGGTAGTCGGATTTCCCTCATTCAGTCTCTCACAAAAACACGAAAACTATACATATATATAGGTCTGGGTTGGGATTTATACAATAGGCCCGAAGGCAACGTGAGCTGGATCTGAAGTTCGAAAACAAACTCGAGGGATCTCATCCTCGAGGGTTATTAATCCGAAAAATCGTTGGCTAAATGGCCCGAGTTAAGTGGGATTCGATAAAACGCCACTTAACTCGTCCTGCACATAATAAATCAAATACACAAGAGAGTAGCGTAAATCAGAGAACGAGTCCTAAACGGACCTGGTAGAAGCTCCAAACGGGTCCACGCGCCTAGGCGGCGAGCTCCTACACCGTACCTACACAATCAAGCTAAAAACTAACGCCCGCATGATGAATCACACATCCTATAGCATACACACACAATCAACACAATCACGCATCAATCAACACACATCAACCTATATCAATTCTAGCAAGTCTACTTAGGTTAGTTTGCATTAATCATGATCATTACCTAGTTACCCTAATTGGTTTCTTAACCTCCATTTTTAACACCACTTAATCAACAAATTTCATATTTTATCCTTAATCAAATCTACATTTATATATATTATTATAACACACAATTCACCAATCCTAGCATGTAATTCTAATAATCAATACTTTAAAAAAATTAAATTAAAATAAATTATACCTCGCGTCGTCGAAAATCGGCGACGGCTAGGGTTCCCGTTTCGTGGCTCGAAACTCGAATTCGGCGCCTAGCGGCGTCCGAAGTCCGATCAGATTGGACCGGGTGCGTTCGGCGGATGATCCGGCGAATTTCCCACGAATCCAATTTTCCGGCGGTTCCGGCGGTTTTCCGGCGAGTGTCGGCGGTTTTCCGGCGGATTCCGACGGTTTTCCGGCGATGATTCGGGACAGGGCAATCAGGGGGTCTATCGGCACCAGCTCGACGAGCTCGGTCCGATGGTGGTGTCAAACAGGGTAACCGAGGCGGCGATGGCCGTCGACGGCGGCGTCGAAAATGGGCGGCGGCGGCGGCGTGCTCCGATCGGGGCTCCGGCCGGCCTCGACGGCGCTCGGGATGGTGGGGGAAATGTCGGCGACGGCGAGGGGGTGGTCGTCGGGGTCACAGCGGCGGCGGCGCGGCCCGGACGGCGGCGGAATCCGGCTCGAAGTGGCGACGGTCGAGGCGGCTTCGTGGCATCGTGGCGGCGCGCCGGCAGGCGATCGGTGGCCGGGGTCGGTCGGGGCGGCACGACGACGGCGAGGGGACGACGGGCGGTTGGTTCCGGCGGCGGGGCGGCAGTCGACGGCGGTGGCGGCGACGAACGAAGTGGGCGGCGAGGGTTTTGGTGAAGAAGGGTCGGGAAAGATGAAGAAATGCTCTAGTGGCAGTTTCGTAAATAAGTATTGACTCGATTCCTACTCGAGTCAAAATAATATCTAGTTCGTAATAAATTCTAAAAAAATCTAGAAAAATATGGAAAAATTCCATAAAATAAAACAAACACAACAACATCCAAATGACATGCTCTATAACTAATAACCCACCCGAATATAATCCAACGCGTCCTAACGCGTTATTCGGCCTAAAACTATTTCTACGATCAAACATATAAAAAGAAAAAAATACTGCATACTTTCATATATTCTGATAACTCATATCTCACCATCTTCTCGACGTTATCATCATATATTCAGGTACACCTGACTCTCATCGCTCATAACTCACGGCTGGTCTCGACTCAGCACGCGGTTCATGAAACTGACTCGACTCGAACCAACGGTCGAACCGACTGGTTCGGTAACGTAAAACCCTGACTCGAGTCACGGGTTTTACAGGAAGACAATCAATTGATGAGTGTCTCTATTCAAAAGAATGATTATGTATATTGATTCTAATTATCTATTTAATACAATAAACTAATATTGTCCTAGGGAGATATAGTTTTTTTATATAAGAAATTGATTATTATAATTTATATTTAATTGTAAATTAAGTCCCCTTTACGTCTCTCCCTATCTCTCTCTTAATCTTATATTTTCTTCCTGTTTTTTTTATTGATTGTAGAAAATTAACAAAAACAAATAAGAAACGTTTGAGACAATATTAGTATTTTAATTATTTTTGAATAAGATATATAATATAAAAAATATTTAAAATTATTTTTCTTTTTCAATTTATCCTCTTCTACTTCTTAAAGACAGTTTTACTATTTAAAATATTAACTTGTAAATTATTTAATTCATTTATTTTCTGCTTTTATAGATTTTAAGAGGGAAAATTATAAATTATTTTTTTAGTTAATTTTGTGTTATTATATATTGTAAAATTCATGGTTTTGAAAATTTCTCCAATTTGATGTTTATATTATTAGTTTGTTCATATTTCTAGGTTATTAAAAAGATCTCAAAACGTCTACATAATAATATGAGACTTATTTCTTTATTCCTATTTTGCACTATTAAATTATAATTTTTTTATGAATAAAAATTTATTTACTTTTTTATAATTATTGAAAATATAATTGTTATGAAATTCTCATCCAAGTTTATATTATAAATTATTTTAAATTTTTACTCAATTCCGTATCCCTTAATCATTTAGTTATAAATTAGTTTTTTATTTTATTACTTGGGATCTCAAAGTTTATACATAGTTATCATTATTATCTTAATTCTATTGCGAATATTTAGTTGCGATTTTAAAAAATCACATTATTATTGTTATTGTATTTATTATCTCAAAGTTGGTAATGATTTTAAGATGTAGCAAAGATTTATCTATTGATAATTTCATTTATATTATTTGAAAATATATTTAATTATAATAAAAAAATATTAAAATAAAAAAACTATATTTTCATTGTTTGCTCTCATCGCGGGGATGGAGGAGAGAGCAAACATGGAGGAGGAGCACGAGGTGTATGGCGCGACATCCCCGACGAGGGCGAGATGGAGGGCGACATGGACTCCCATGGCGCCGATGTCGACATGGCTCACACCGACGAAGAAGCCATCAAGGTTAGTGTTCTCTCCCCTTCCCCTCCTCTCTGTTTTTCTTCCTCTTCTTCTTCTTATTCTCTAAGATCGACTTAATTCGGCCGCCCGGTTCTTGTCTTTGTGCACTGATTATGATGCTGGCTTGCTGCAGGAGCTTGATGAAATGAAGAAGCGGCTCAAGGAGATGGAAGAGGAGGCGGCGGCTCTCCGTGAGATGCAGGCTAAAGTTGAGAAGGAAATGGGTGCTGTCCAGGGTAATTGTTTTTTACCTTCATGTTGTTGTTGTTGTGTTGGGGTTTGGTTTTGTATCATGTGTTGGATACATTCTTTGTTGGACGCCGATTATGCTTTGTTTGTGGCTTAGTTTTCTGTTTAATGAATAGGTCTTATTTTCTCTTCACATGCATAATATAGTCGTTTTATTGCCGGAATTTTGTGTAATGTAAGCATTTCATAGCTCAGTTATGTGTTTCGTTGTTGCCCTTGTTCCTCCCCACCCTCCCCTCAATGCTTGCTCGGGAAATTTGTTAACTTTCAGCTTTTACAGTTTCAATATCAAGTTTCTTACTACTTCTTATTTGCATATAGTCATTATATGTGCTATATCACCTTTTTTTTCCTGCATGATTTTGTTCTGTTATTCTATTAATGATTTGCGGGCTGTCGTACTAGCAGATCCTGCCAGTGCTGCTGCAACACAGGCAAGCAAAGAGGAGGCTGACTCACGCTCAGTCTTTGTTGGTAATGTGAGTACTCTTCACTTGACATTGCCTTTTCATTGCTTTTTATGCATTTGTTACTTCTTAAGGTTTCCAGTCAGTTTTACATGTCTGTTTGCATAAGTCCTCATTTGGGAATGTGGGTACTTTCCAATTTGGTGCATACTCTTTATCACTCATACTATAAAACTGTTGTATCTCAAATTTTGAAATCTCTTTATTTTTATGTATCTGTCATCCGGTGTAAGGGGCATTGTGCTTCTTCTGATAATTAACTTTAGCCCGGGTTGGGATTATTAATTTTCTGCTGATTTTATAAGTGGGTATGTACTTGATTTGTCTATAATTTTTTAATATGAAAGGTGTGCTTAAGCTGATGGTTACCACAAAATGTTCATTTAGCAGTTTGATAGATGGTAGTGCTGCGTCTTATCTAGTTGATGGTTGCAACAATTGGTAGTGTCACATCTTATCCTGTTACTGGCTGGAATGACAAATATTTGGTTTGTCATTGCAGTCCCATGGATTCTGTTGGTTTTCTTGTACTCAATGAGATAGCAAACATTTGTTGGCACCAAATATATATTAAGAGTTGTAAATAAGTTAATAATTAACTTTAAATGTTGTTTTCCGTGTTAGCTTCGGTTTTGTGTTTTTTGTTTCTACCCTGCCTACATTCCTTTTAACGTTGTAAACATATTATAAATGTCAAAAAAGAATGGACTATTCAAGTTTACTTGTTTTATTCTGATGCAAACCATGCAAGCCATTTTCTTTCCTTCTCAATATTTTTTTTCACATGGTATTTGCCAGTGGTAGATTCTGCCAGTTCAATGTATTTGTTTCATGGGAAGGAAACACTAGCTAGCTGGGGTTCTTTCCTTCACTTCCTTTACCTTGATTGGCCTTCTCCTTCCTTCAATCTAATCTGTCTTCTGATTTTTTTTTCTGCTACCCTCTTGTATATATATTTTTCCGTTTATTCTTATTGGCAGTCACGACTATGACAGTTTACTATTTTTTTCGTTCTACAAGCTTTTTTGGCTGGAGTCCTGGTCTTGCATCACGTGTACAGAAGCTATCTGTGATCATTGCTCTATAACCTTTATGGCTGCATTCAAACTAGGTTGTAGAACAAATCTGACTGAACGACTTGTAAACACATGGCAAATTAGTTAAAGATATTTATATCTTTCAATGATAGCCCAGTTACATTTTAAGTTTCCTTACCAATCATATGTATTCTAGATTAGGATCTATGTTTTTAGGGCAAGGTGGGACAAGAAAGTGAAGAATAAGAAGAAATCGGTAGCTATAACTGATGGAGATATAAGCTTTACTGGTGGTTTAGTTGCATAAGATCTTTCTTCTTCTTCTTCTTCTTCTTCTTCTTCTTCTTCTTCTTCTTCTTCTTCTTCTTCTTCTTCTTCTTCTGCTTCTTCTTTCCTTTTTTTTTTAATTTTTAATTTTATTTTACCTACAAGACCAGCTGATTAGTGGTACCCTATCTATTGGGTACTGCAAGTGGGATATTTAGTTGTCAATATTTTGCTACTTGTATTCCTTTTTAATCTAAAAGCAAACACTGACAGGGTAGATTGTTTATATGCTGCCTAATTGTTGGAGCAGCTTACAAATTTTAGTATACAAACACTGACAGCAACTCTGTAGCCTTGTTAGGCAGTCTTTGACTTTGATAAGAATTGCTCTTAGTGGCTTGTTGAAAGTAATGGAAAAGGGGAATAAATGGTTAACATGTTGCTTGCGACCAACTACATCATAAATAGCTGTACTTATAATCATGGTCACAATAAAGGGCTATCATTACAGCTGAAATAAGAAAACCACTAAATGCATTTGTAAATGAAGGATTTCAACAATAACAAGAACCATGCAAATACATTTATTATAAGACCTGCCATAATAAGCTATAATGTACTCCTGCAATACTTTAAAAAAAAATGAAGGATGAGGTTGGAAAATCACTAATTGGATTTGAATGTGTGCCTTCAAAAGCCGATCAGTGATCTTATAGTCTACCTAAGTGGAGTATGGGTGTCTTATTTGGACTTATGCATTATGTGGACCTTAGTGCTGGGCTATACACCTTCAGGAGGACGAGGGTCATCTGTTAATAGATATTGTGTTCTGTTTCAGGCGACCTACTGATATTTTTGACATATCTTTGTGTATCTTTATGTAAAAAACTCGAACACAGAAAGAAATTTACATTTTATAGAATGCTCCTTTTTCCTTCAGCAGTTGTCACCTTTATTATGTCAAAAATATGTTTTTGAGGATCAGTACTAAAACTTTGTTATAAATTACGGAATTATTTATTGTGTGAATTAGACATTTTACATGTTTCATGTTCCTGACTGTTACAAGTATCCTGTATTAATGTTTTCTCTTGTCCGGCTAGTTTGACTATGCATTGGTAATGGTCGCAGGGTCATTCTTCATTCAGTCAAGTTCTCTATTAACATAACGTTGGGTCACTCGCTGAGTATGTGGAATACACCAGTTTTACTCTTTGTGAAGTACTGGGATATAGAATGTAAAAAAAAAGTTACGTGAAAAATAATCAGAAGGGAAAGGAAAAGCAAGAAAATAATGAGGTCTTTCCACGTAGAAAAGGAAAAAAATGCTATAAAAAAAGAAGTGAAAATGAAAAATTGATGTAGAGGGTAAAAGTTAGTCAAAATCCCAGTGACTTGAAGAGGGACAAAGCTTGAAGTGATGGCAGGATGGGGAGCTGATCAACAGAACCCCTCTGGACTTGCAAGGTCACCAGGTTAAGTTTCTGGCTTCATTGTATACTAGAATGAACCTCTGCATGGCTGCGAGTGGCTATTTTCCAGAACAAATCCGCAGTTTGTATTTTTTAAAACTTTTTTACTTGTAGAATTTGAAATATCTTGAAGGTTTCAGAAGTATAGTGTCCTATGCCCATTTCTAATGCTATTTTATCTAGCATAGTCGAACGTGTTTCTGCATTAACCCATTTCCTCCCGTTTCTGGAGCATTCACTTGTTAAACAACAGGGAAAACCAATTTTAAGTGGCTGTTTTATCCCTTGTCCCAGTCAGTAAATTCAGCCACGTTTGATTGTTCAACTCTTGTAATTATTTAGGACTATTAAAACTTTTAATATTTTATTGGTTGTTGACAGAGCTGGAACTTTCATATTTTATGTGCTCTTAACATAATTAGAAATGGTAAATAATCTTGAAAACGCTTTATGATCAACACTAGAAAAGTGAAATAATATGTTCTGAGGTTTGTAATTAGGCATACATGTCTCGTTGTTGCTTTCCTCTTTAGAGTTAGTGAATCTTGTACTTTTGGGAGCTCGAGTTTTAAAATTGGAGCTAAATTTTAGTGTATGTCTTCTAGGGTTATTCCTTTTTTGTGTCATTGATCTTGTACTTTTGGGAGCTCTTATTGGTTTTTATAATTCCAAACTTTTTTTATCAATTTGATGTTTGGTTATCTGTAATTGGTAGACTTGTTGTTTGGTGTACCTATATTTGGTAGTTTGAACTTGGTGCGTTTAAACATTGCATTTTAAAATGAGGATCTTGTACCAAATAGGTCTTGTTGTTGGTTGATTTTTTATTTTGAGTTATAGGTTGATTATTCTTGTACACCTATGAAGTTCAGCAGCATTTTCAGTCATGTGGAACTGTTAACCGTGTTACAATTTTGACTGACAAATTTGGACAAACAAAGGGCTTTGCTTATGTTGAATTTGTGGAGCTGGAAGCTGTTCAAGAGGCACTTCAGCTGAATGAGTCTGAGCTCCACGGTCGACAACTTAAAGTAAGTTTATCTTTTGACCAATTTCAGCGTAGCATTTGTAGGTCGTTGAGCATCTGTAGATCTGCTAATGGCATTTCTGTTTATTCACAAGGGTACATATCTTTAAATGTAGTGGACATTAAATGAATTGCAGAAGTAAAATCATCAATCTCCATGGTAGATATATGACATGTCTGCCAAATATTTGATCTAAAAATGTTGTGTGCAGGTACTGGCTAAACGGACCAATGTGCCAGGGATGAAGCAATATCGTGGCCGTGGTTTCAACCCCTACATGGGCTACCGATTCAGAAGGCCATATGTCCCGCCGTACTTCTACTCACCTTATGGATATGGGTAAGATGTTTAACAGAAATATGTCACTGGGTCTGGTTCAGTATTGAATATGAAACTGGTCAAGTCATCTGTATTTCTTATGATTTTTTCAGGAAGGTCCCTAGGTTCAGGAGACCAACTCGTTATCGTCCTTACATGTGAAAGAAGAAATTGTTGCCATGGTTTGTGGGACATATCTCCAGTAAACATGGACGCATTTCTGCTACGCTTGGTTATCTAATAATATCGAGGATCTGATATCTTTTTATTGGTGGAGAGTAATATTCGAGTTGGGCTTGGACATGGTCTACCACAAACAAGTGTCTTGTTAGTTTAATATATTTAATCTTAAAGTATATCTTGGAATATTTTGTGGGTGAGACATATTAGGCTGAAGGTGAACAGCAATGAGGCTGATTTTTTATAATGTGTGCCTGAGTATTACGGTGACTTGTGAGTTTTACCTTTTGTTTTTAATGAAACGTAAACGCACTAGTTGAGAATGAAGGTAAGTGTGCAGTGTGCAGTGCGTGGGTGGCTTTTGCATTTTTCTGCATTGCTATTGATTTGATTAGATGCATTACCACGGTAACTCGGTGAAGTTTAACCTGAAAGCAGGGTTTGTGAGAGGTATAATTAATAACACTTGCTGGGGGCAACCCGTTATGGTAGGATGTGTTTCAAGAGTTCTTTTGAATGGATTAAGATGAAGAAAATGCATGTGATATATGCTTTTTCGAAAATAAAAATATGTTCGTAGCTGGGGGTTTCTTAATAATATGATTCTTGTCACGTTGGGTGGGATTAGACGGAGGTCAAACTTTCTAACTTCTTGACAATTAGCGCCATGTATAGTTGTAAAAATTGGCCGATTTTTACTTAAATCAGATCGGAATAATTTTGTTTTAAAAAACTGGCAAGTCGATCGAGGTAAAAAATAGTTCATGAATCGGTTGATTTGAGTCGATTCGAGAGGATGGGCCGGCAAGGGCAAGTGGTGAGGGTGACAAAGGTGTGGGCGACAACGTGGGAGGTAATGACAGTGGGGAGCGAGGCAGGGGTGTGGTGGGGCATGGCAAAAGGGGCGTAGGGGAAGATGGGGTAGATTAGGCTGGGTTGGCGGTGGCAGTGATTGGCAACGGCACAACAATTGGAGGCGGCATTGGAAGGGGTGAAGGAGGGGGACGCATGAGTGATCGGAGACGAATGCATTCTTGTAATTAAAATTTTATTTGATTCTGATTTGAGTAAAAAATAATAACTAATTTTAAATAATTTAAAAATATATATATATATTATTATAAAATATAATATATATGATAATATCAAAATAACATAATTTTTAACTAATAACCTATTAATTTTGAGTGATTTAAGCAAGCTGATTCTTATTCAATTTTTTATCAATCAGTCCAATTCAATAACTCTTTTCTAATTCAATTCAGTATCCGATTCTTATTTTTGTAACTATGGTGCCATATCGATAGCGAGACAACCTATTTGTTTATACTTTATAGTTTATACTAGCAACAACTCACAACTTGACCAATTTTATGACGAATGAAAGTTGATGAACTAATTTTTCATGCTGTACGAGTAAGGTTGGCCGTCATATTTTTTAATTTGTTTCTCCAGCCCATTCTCACGTATCAAAAGCATTGATTATTTCAATTTTTTAGTTCAACAAAGAAAGGCATTAATTATTTACGATTTAAACTACAAGCACATAATTTATAATTGTTATGTGACAATAGCCGGTAGTTAGACCAGGGAAAAAAAATCGGCCCTGGCCAGTTTTTTTACTTTCCTCCGAATCGACCAAGTCCGATAAAAACTCCTACAAATGTGTGCGTGATCGGATTTGGTCCGTGAGCAACCTGTCCATTTGGCTTGATCGGCTAAATACAAAAGGACCACTATGACCCTTTCTTATTGACCCATATACTGAGTATTGTATGGGCACTTAAGTCAAATACAAAATAATAAATATAAATAATTAAATTATACTCCTCTCCAATTTCCGCCGCCGGCGATATCCCTCACAACCGCCGGCGACATCTCGTATCGCTTCTCATCTGCTTGCCTCCTAAGTTTTAGTTTGATCGGACGAGGTATCTGTGTTGTGCACTGTGAAGTTTGGGGTTGTGTTGTTTTTGGAGGGACTTAGGTCTGTGGACGTTGCGGTATGCTTTTTGAGAAATTGCTTATCTTGTGTATATATGCTATTCATTTAATTGGTGGTTTAGTGAGGAGTTTAGGTGATGCGGGTGTACATGGATATGGTGATTTATCGATTTACTAGATTTATGTTGGTGATATTTATCGTTTGATGTGTGAGAGGGATGTCTACTGTTTATAGTAAGGTGAGGATGATTTATGCTTGAATCCGTTGAATTGTTATGATTAAGCGATTGCCGATTTTCGCCAATGCTATCGTGATTCTGTTTCTCTTAATTTTAATGGTTTGCGCCTGAGTGTTATCTGCTCCTCCCAATTAAATTCAATGGGGACGGAAAGGAAATCGCAGCAGTCATCTCAACCTACCCTGCAGAGAGGGCCCCTCCAATCCAACGAGTTTGAATCCCTCCCTCTCGCAAGCGTTCTCGCGAACCCAAGCATCACCACCAAGTGGAGCCAAAGGTGCAACAAACTGTTGTTGTTGTTGCTGCTGTCAATTTGCTTGGTTATTGTGCAGACGGGGTTAACTTTGGAGGATGCCTGATCGCTGATAACGTTTTTTTTTGTATTTTCTCTTTTTTGCATTGGCAGCGGATTTCATCGAATTTGACAGCTAAGATCTTGAAGGAGGCTATAAACCAGCGGAAGGAAATTGAAGAAGAGGATAAAAAGAAGGATTCATTCTATTCTATTGCTGAAAACACTAATCTAGCTCCTGAAGGAGAAGAGTCTGATGAAGACGCTTTTGAAGGGTATACAGATAGCCACAGTCAGTATGATGGCGACATTGTGAGTTTGTGCAGGAGTTTGCTTCTTCGATCTTTCCTGCATTATGATAATGGTTATATGTTGCTTTTTTGTATTCAATATCACCTTTTAGGTATTTATTATGTCCATCAGATTCACAGTTAAGCATTATGTTTTTAAATGTAAGTCTTATGCAATTATGTTACACTGACAAGAGGAACTGCCTTAACACCTGCACATTTTATTAATTAAGAGCTATGGAGTGATAGACTTGCTTCCTTTTGTACACTAAGAAAATTGCTAAACTATTTATGCATAGATGAACTGCTTATTGTAATATAAGAGGAACATATTGGTTCAGGGGCTTGTCTTTCCCAGCACAGCAAGTGGAGTGAAGTAAAATAATGTAAAAGTCTTACCTGACTTTTAACTTTGTGCTTCAGCAGGAGATTGATGAAGAAGATGAGAAAATATTGGAGTCATTTTTGTCCAAAAACGTAGGTCCACAGAAGACATTGACTGATGTTATTATAAAGAGGATTAAAGAAAAAGATGCAGAAGACCAATCGGGTATTGTAAGAACTTTACTTGACTTGATAGTTTATTCTCATGTAGATTTATTTATTTCTGCGTGTTTTTTATTACGTCTACACTAGGTTGATCCTTTTGCTATTAAATGGCAGATTTTCGACCTCTTCCGAAGCTTGACAGCAAAATTATTAAGCTTTACAAGGGGCATGTTGCCAAGATGAGCACTACACGGCTTTTAGGATTCGTTGTTATACCGAATGAAATCTAAAAAGTTTGAGAATGTGTAAAATACTTATTCTAATTAATAATGTCCATTGTGGAAGCTGCCATTTGTCTTATAATTATTTTATCTAATATGTGTCAAAAATGCTTTTAACAGAGTTGGGGACTTATTAAGTTGGTACAAAGCTGGTGAAGTACCTAATGCATTTAAGCATATTCCAAATTTGATACCTTGCGAAGAAATTCTATATTTGACGGAGCCGGAAAAGTGGTCCCCTAATGCTTTATATCAGGCTACAAAGATATTTTCTTCCAATTTTGAGGTGAACTTTATATCAGGCTGCAAAGATATTTCTCTTCCAATTTTTGGAGTGAAGAAAGAAGAAATTCTATATTTGACGGAGCTGGAAAAGTGGTCACAGTGCTTTTATCATCAGGGCTACAAAGATATTTTTCTTCCAATTTTGGAGTTGAACTTTATATCAGGCTACAAAGATATTTTCTTCCAATTTTGGAGTGAAGAAAGAAGAAATTCTGTATTTGACGGAGCCGGAAAAGTGGTCCCCTGATGCTTTATGTCAGGCTACAAAGATATTCACTGTTGGAGTGAGGAGAGCCCAACGTACCTACAATCTTGTGCTGCTTCCAAGGATAAGAGAAGATATTCAAAAAACTAAAGGCTTCATTTTGCTCATTACCAGGCATGAAAGAAGTATCTCTACAAGCCTGCAGCCTTCCATAAAGGGATTTAGCTACCCTTTGCAGGTGGGTGTTCCACCTTTAATGACATATTTTACTAGACAGTGTTGTGGTGATGCTTTTTTTTTTTTTGAGTTCTTTCCATTCTCCCTTACTTGCAACATACTTATTATTAGGTTCTGTAATTGGTTACAATATGAGCATTAACATTATGACGAAATGGCTTTCGCATTTTTGTAAAAATTAAATACCTTTCGGCAACTATTTGTTACTGAGACCATATTAGTATTTTGGTATCTCTCATCTTTCTGGTGTCAAAGATCTGGTTGATTTTTTTTTCTGAGACAGCCAGGGTGTCTTTAAGAGATCTCAAAAAGTTACTAAATATCTTGGTATTTGCTCTTTTTTTTCTTCTAAAATAATGATTTATTTATTGAGGATTGTGGTGTTTGTTTTGATGACATTTTCCCAGGATATTAACCCTTAAATGTGCAAAGGGTGAACCTTGATTATGAATAATAATTATACGTAGACCGTGAATAGACATGCTTTCATTGTTGAGCAAATTTCACGGTTGCTAGATGGGTTGTTTTTGATGCTTTGATTTTTAGAATTTATTTCTTTATAATATGAAGATATGTGAGTGCTTACTTTCCAATTTCAAGTCTGCTAAGATATCTTAAATTTCTTAAGTAAAACTATACCACAAAACATGGTTGTGGGCAGAGAAAATAAACTATTGGTAGATGGTTTTTTGATACATGGTAGTTCTGTTTAAGGACTTACGTCTTAAATAAACCTGTAGATTGGGCCCACTGAAACGGAAGTGTGGATGACAAGGTGGATGAATGTGTGTAATAGTTGCACAAAAGAATATTACATAGAGTGGATAACTGAGCCAAAGAATAGGAGGAAAGAGAGGGATAAGGTTGCACAAACTATGCTATCTCTTCAACAATCCAAATAAATCTTGAAGAGGATGTTTATGGGGTAGCCGTACTTGTAGAAAATTAGCTTCTAATTATGCTGAAAATTGTAGTTTAACAACGAGAACTAAATTTTAAAAATGAAGTCCTGATAGAAGATTTCTAATAAGAGAAGACTTTTTAACGTAACACTATGTGGTATGCTTCTGCCTTGGTGTCTAATCATGAGGGCGGTGCATTAAACTTTTGAAAGTTTGAACAGAATGTTAATAGCAGCTCTGCCTATATGTTAATCCATGATATAATTACTACTTATTAAATGCCTTGGCGAAAAACTGGAAATGAAAAATGGAAAGAGCAACTGTTTTGGGGAATAACTAATTTGATATGTTTCTTGAATTAATTAATAATATCTAAAAGTGAAAGAACTGGTTTCAATTATTATCATGTCTCAGTTTCAGAAATATGTTATTTATCATCCTTCTTGTAGCTTTGAATATCCATTAGTAGTCTTGATATTGATGAAAAGGCAAAATTTTTTGACGTTGAATTTTCATTAATCTGATTCAATCTTCTATTAACAGTCGGGAACGTGCAGTTTAAGGGAAGCTGTTATTGTTGGCAGTATTATTTCGAAAGTCTCAATTCCTCCACTTCACTCTAGGTGATTGACTATAAGTTTCTATTTTTTAATCTAAACTTTGTTGCTGTTTTAGAATTTATTGTGGACTTTATTTAGACATATCTTTTAGAAAGTTCTAACGCTTTTTTTTAACAGTGGTGCTTTGATGACGCTCTCAAAGATGGAATACTGTGGTACAACTAGGTAGTATTTTTATGAATATTGTAATGAATTTTTGTGACATTTTGTGATGGATTCATTTTTGTGACAGCTACTTCATAAAACTTTATCTGGACAAGAAATATGCTTTACCTTACCGGGTGGTAGATACTCTTGTTGAACATTTCATGAAGTTTCTAGAAGAGGCAAGAATTATGCCAGTTATTTGGCATCAGTCGCTTCTTACATTTGTGCAGAGGTCAGGATCTTTACTATATAATTTACACTTTCTATTTGTCATGTAGCACGTTGTGCATGATGGCATATTTATGTGGGGGTGAAATCACAGAATAACTTTTAAGTATAGAAAGATGGAGGCATGATTCTTTTACTTAGTAACAGATTTTCACTCTGGGTATGAGGCAATCCTAGTTATATCCAAAGCACATGCTAGCTTACCAATAATTACTAATCATTAAGCATACAATTTAAGCCACTGGGGAGAAACTACAATACAATAGATTGGGAACAAGTTATTAATATTGTAGGACTGAAAGCAAATGAGGTGAGGGCGCAAAATTTTTATTTTTGTTTGGTCAATTGACATTTTTTTCATTTCAAGTAACCACAATGATAGAACTGTTTGAAATCCATTATCCTACACTTTTTACTTAAAGTGTCCCTAACAAAGCTGCACTTTTCTCAAGGATCTGTCTATCCCATGAAGCCACATAGAGGTTTCACTTCTCTATCTCCCTTGAGATTTTAAATTACAATTAGAAGAGAAGAAAGAATTTTAAAACTATACAGTGCTATGAAAAATAAGGTTGTAAAGAGAGATAAAAGATTGAAATAATAATAAATTGGTTATAATTTCAAAGGGATAAGACATTTTTTTTCTAATTCCAGGAGGATTGGAATGTTGAAAGGAAGTGTGGAGTCAAACTGCAATAAAATCAACTTGTAATAGTTGGAAGGCGGAGATTTGGACTGTCAATAGGCATGAACAAGGATTGAAATGAAGGATATGTTACCCATTTGTCATCAGTTTTTTTGTTAAGGCGCTATCATTGGTTTTAGCAGGCAAACATAAGTATTACTCCATGCAGAAGCTAATGTGAAAATCTGAATTTAAGGAATTCCATAAAAAATTTAAGTCTCTTTTGTCAACGTAGCATAAAAGATTTAACAAATGAATCTCATATCGCTGCCATTATGTACCATATATATCATTAGCATACTTGATGATGCCATCCATTTTTATTTTCATCCTTTTTGTTTTCCACGAATTTAATGAATGTCTGCTTTTGTTGCCTTCTTAAATTTGATTGTTCGAAGAAATGGTTCATGTAGGTACAAAAATGAAATTACAAAGGAGGATAAACTTAATCTAGATCTACTAATTCAGTACCAGAAACATCATTTGGTAAGACATTGATCTTGTTCCATAAGTTTTGGATCCGAAGAAATGACAATTCACAAAGATGGTCATCTTTCTGTCAGGTTACTCTTGAAATACATAGAGAGCTCAAAAATAGCTGCAAGCGTGTTGATGCTGAAAATGATCTTATGTCTATCTATATCCTTCATTTTTTTTACTATTGCGTTATTAGTTCAGTTCAAGTAGTATAACAGATAATTTCCTCTGCAATTATCAATCCAAAGTATACATGGCACTCGACGCAAGAATAAATCTACTTTTTTAACATATATGAACAATTTAGAGAACATATTTGGATGCTTAACATGTTTGAGCTCATTTGTGGATGTATTTGTGCATTATTATTTGTTTTGCTTTCTTGTTAGAAGACTTTGCATTGTCTAGTCTATGAGAGTACAAGACATCACTGCAATAAGTAGTAATTGTGATGTCTGGTTTAGGATGTTTGTTTTCTGTACTTTACTCTGTTATGTCAGCAAACGGTTTACAGTAGCTGCTGGTTTGTAGCTAATTGAATAGCTTGTGGGACTTTGCGGAATCTGGCAAATTCATTTGTTCCATCTTTAACTAGCCATGCTGTCACTTTTTTTGTTTTTTGTTTTTTGTTTTGTTTTTGTTTTTTTGTTTTTTTTTGGGGGGGGGGGGGGGGGTTAGGGGTGCGGGGTGGAATAATTAGTAGTACTATTTGAGAGACTGGGAACAAATTTGTGGGAATGAATTGTATGTAGTGTAAGGCTTGAATGAGGAGCCAATTCAATTTTATCATTCTCTCTTTTCCTTAACGACTTTTACCATCTCCAGTCTCTATTATAAACAAACCTATTGAAGAGGATATATGGGATATTCCAGAAGTGATTATAGAGGAAGACTGAGTAGTTGTGAACCCCCCCCCCCTATTTCATGAATTTCTGGTAAGTTTTATGTCTGCATCAACTTTGATTTTTCTTGTTGTTGCTGGAACAAAAATGGCAGGCCGATATTTTTCCTGTTTTATGTTCAAACGGTTGAATCTCTGGATCTACTTGTGTCTTTTCCTCCTGGCTTATGTGCCCTTCTATGTATCGTCCTTTGCTTGTCCATTTTGTTGGCGATCAGAAAGGGCAATGCAATTTGGCTGTGTAGAGGAAAATGCTAATTATTTGAAAATTTTCATTTTGTTTTGTTTGAGTATGTGATGCAGTACGAAGATTCTTGCGTTTTCAATTTGATTTGGAGTTTATTGCTATTTCAATTTTTTAATAGGAGTCACGGACAAATAATTGAAGTTTGGGGTTAAGATTAAGTGGTAACTTTTGACTTTGTCAACTTTGGTTAGAGATCTTGGGCTTTAACTCTGAGAGATCTGGACATTTTATCTCTTGAATCTCTCATATTAGGTTATTCAATTATCTTCAAATTGAGAGAATTGGTCCATTTGGAATGGGCCTAGTTTGATGAATTGAACCTTCTACCTTTTTTTCTTGTTTCTTCCTTGCTCAGAACTTTCAAGTGGCATCATAGCCAAGTCACCATTAACATCAGCGCTGATTATGATCTTGCTTCTGTTTTCCAGTCCAAAGTTTGTTAAGTAATCACTGTGTTTTGCTATCATCATCATCACAATTTGTCCAAGGACGGTAGTCTGCCATATATGATCCATCCCCCTTGCAGCCATCCCACATGCCATCCTGTGGCACTGCTGGAGACTACGACCAAGTCATTCCTTCCCACTGCTCACCGGCCACAATGGACTCCATCAACATGGCTCATTATAAAAGGTCCGATCCTCTAAATTCAGTGATCAAGGAATAAGCTGCTATGCTTGTTTAGTGATGATGGAGTATGCTTTTGATAAAGGGCTGATCCTCTATGTCTCTCTCGCTTAAGACTATTGGTTATAAAATGAAAGAGGGTGTACTTGTGTAGTGATGATGGTGTTGACAGGTTATTCTTTCCAAGTTGATGATATTTAATGTCAGAGCTGATTACACTTTTAGTGTGTGAGCTATATCTAAAATCTTCATGTTTGGATGCCTAGTGCATCCATTTTTTGCAGCTTAGAAAAGGCGGTGGTTGAGGCGTATGTGACATGATGCAATTTTGCTGTTGAGCGACCGACTATGAACTTGCAGATGTAATTTATTGTCTTCGAACAAATAATCAATTTATTTGGAAGCAATGCAAACTTTTCTCCATGTGATGACGTTTTCCTTAATTCTGTAGACAAAAAAAGTGATGTGGAAAGTAAATTGAATCAATATATAGTTTATATTTTATGTTTTCTCCGTTTCCCCCCTTTTTGACAAATTCAATTCGTAGTTTTTGGGGATTGTGCATGTGATAATTACGATTGCCTGGAAATATAATTTGCGTTGGACTAGTTCTACGAGAGCCGGATCTTCTCTGTTGCGCTCGCGCTCGAGTTGTGCTTTGCCCTTCAACATTTAGGGGCAAAGTTGATAGAGCATACAGACAATTCCAGCTTTTAGTTCAGGTGAAATTTATGTCGGTCAGTGTAGGATTCTCTGTTTGGGTTGTTTGTAACTCAGCGATAATCTCGTCGGAAGTAGATTGTGCTTAAACTTGATAGTAAAATGAATTAGGATCTTATTTTGGAGAACTGAATGGCAGCTCAATAAATTTTATGTTAGCCAAAAACACGAGCTGGCTGTGTTAGAAATTCATTATTGTAGAGCTTATATTTGCTATGTCAAAAATCCACTATTATAGAACTTCAATTGGAAGGAAGCAACGAAACAAAGGGATATATGTTAAGAATATATTTATTGCTGCAACAAATTAATCTTTTTTTAGGTGGAAGATGTCTATGTTCATGGTAGAAAAAAATTTAAATCCAAATCAAGTGTTTGTCTAAGCAATAATGATTTTTTACTTGAGTGTTAATGCAGGCGTACACGATTAGTCAAAAATTGGGATAATGTGTTTTTAGAGTCTGGAGCCCCTTTGAAGGAAGGATGGATCATCTGAGATAAGGCGATCGTCCCCATTGTATAATTTGACATGATATGAAAATTTTCGCTACAGCAGTCTGTTGGACTTGGGTTCTGACGTAATGTATGTGGCATCATCATAATCCTGGCTAAAAACACCTTGGGAGCGAACTAGTTGCTAATTGCTCTTTTTTGTCTTAGCAAAAACCATGTTCTCAATTTTTTTACCCAAGCACGAGCTTGTTAGGATTTTGCTCGTCGGAAGTATGCTGCTCAACCATTCTTTTACAAGGTCTTAATGAGAAAGAGAAATCTCATAAAAATACTATTGATGCAAACAAGATTAAATCTGGCGGTTGATTATAAGCTCGAGAGGAATTTTTTTAAAAAAGGTCATTATTAACATAATCACGGGGGAGCATTATTAACATCTTAAAAATATTTTTTTAACAATTAAAATGAAAAAAGTAAATTGAGTTTGTAGCAGACTTTCCACAGGAACGCAGATAAACGGAACTCCTCGTCAGGACTTCGTCGGTGATCCTGACGGACTGTAGACGCCAGATAATTCTTAACACTGTTCCGTCGCAACTTCTTAGTTGCTAATTGTTGTAACGAACCAAACGCCGTCAAAAAGTCGTCGTTAAAATTAGGTCGCAGATACACATTCTCCTCGTCATCCTCCTCCTCGGTCACGTCGAAGAAGACTGTGCCTAATCAACAAAGATCGCTGCTTTTTCCCGCTTTGTGAGTGTCTTACTTTGATAAACTTACTCTTTAAGCTAGTTTTCGTGCAAAGTTATGGCTTTTTATTATTGCATGTGGTGTTCTGCAGCAGTTTGAAGTCCTACTCTAGTTGTTCGCATATTAGTTATTTGCTGTGATAATTGTTGTATTTAGAAGCGTGTGTAGATTTTTCTATACTTTGGTGGTTGCGATTTTCACAAGTTTGCTGCATGAAATTACAATAAGTTTATAAAAGAAAAATCTGTCGAATGTATTTTAAGATGAGTTAGTACCTTAATGTTGATATCTTCCTTTTTTTGCTGGGTTATGATTTAGTAAATGTAGAACCAGTTTTTTATGCAAAGTTGTCACTGCCGAAAAGGAACCCTATTCCCCTTGTTCATGTGTGGTTGTCCGTAGTAATAGTTGCTCTATTTCAAAGTAACCTGTGATGTGTGGCTGAATTATGTATGCTACATGAGATTACACGGTGTTTTTAGAAGAATAGCCCGACATTCTAATGTTATTTCTCGCTAGGGTTGATTGCCACTGTTGTCATCTGTCTATTTTTGCCTGTTTTGAGTGGGTGGGGGGGCTTCGAATTTAAAAATCTAGATTTAGCAGTATTTTAAACCCTTTTGCACTCCAAGCTGTTCACATGTAGTTCTCAGTTCTGCTGTATTTTCAAATGTCTTTAGTGGTTATTATTTTTGTGGTTTGTGACTTTCATATGTTTCATGAGATATATGCCCGAGTGTGTAGAAAAATGATCTGACATTCTAATGGTTGTGCTAGGTTTGTTAGATTCACAACGTTGAGATGTGGCTGTTTTGCCTAGCTGGAATGCCAACCTTCTATTTTTTGAATAAATCTAATGGTATAATTAGGCAAGGCCATCAGAGCATTGTGCTTCATTCATTATCTCATTTGGAGCCAAGGATGTGGCTGTGTTGGCTGTCTTCTCTTCAACGTTAACTTGGCTAGTACAAAGGCAGTGAAGTCCATGTTTTCTAACAAGTAGCAAAATCTTCATTTGCAAATCCATATTTTGTGACTAGTAGGATACTCTGTTCATTTGTGAAAAGTTTTTGTATTATATCAGCATTTGTTAAACCTCAAGCAAGTTTACATATGATGCTTCCTTATTTAAATTTACTTGCCTGTCTTTCTTTGTCTAAAATGCTAAGGTTATTTCCTGCTAATTATAGAGGATATTCATTTAAGTACAAAATGTAGCTCTTTGTCTGCTTCTGTTATATAACTTATGGAATGAATGGAGTAGATGATCAAATATCTACAAGTTTTGTAGATTGAAATCTGTTGGGAGTTGTGCTTTGTTTGTGTTATACTTTCTAGGATAGTTATGATAGAAGGAAGCCTTTACGTATTTTCTAGAGGAGCTAATGCCCGTGGTTCTTTAGTTGAAATAACATTATTCTTGCTTGATCTTGGAGTATTAGATTGATTTGCAACTATGTCGGCTGATCGTAGCTGGATGTATCGTCGGCTAGATCCTAATGGAGATATTCGTGATGAATTTACTGAAGGAGTTAAGGAGTTTCTTGACTTTGCATTTCGTCATCCTACATTTATTTGTGGAGATAAGATTAAGTGTCCCTGTCGTAAGTGTGATAATATGCAGTATCATGTTCGGGATGATGTTGCTGTACATCTTTACTCTAAAGGGTTCACTCATTACTATAATATCTGGTATGCACATGGTGAAATTTTGTACAAGGAACCAGCTGGAGTCAAACCCTCAAAAACCAAAAATGGAACTGGGATATGTGGTCATCCTCAAACTAAATCAAGAAAATCAGATGGTGGTAGACAGAAGGGTTTACAGAAGAGGCTCAATATGCTCAAAAAGTCTAATAAATGTAGGCATTCTCATGCGAGTGGCAATTGCCCTGATGTTGTTGTTATGTGCCCTGTTGACAGTGAGGTATTAAATGAAGTTGATCGTACTCACCGCTTAAGATCGTGGGGTGCAAGGAAAGGTAGGCGATCATCCTTGACTACTCCTTTTGGCACTGAAGCTTCTCGCACGGTTGGTGACACTGTGGACACTGGGCAGGATGATTGGGATGAAGGGCCATATAATATGGCTAGGGCAGAAGATTCTGATTATGGCTCGAGAGCACCTATTGATCCAACAAAAGGTCAACCTCTTGAGATAATAAGTGGAAGGTTTGCAATGTGGTGGTTCATTGAAATGTGTATTTATGTTTTTTGGAAGTGTCAATATTTCATTCTAATATGTGGTGGTTTTGGAAGCAGTTTCATTGATCCTAAAGTGCCACGCGCCATTGTTTCCACCATCAAAAGTTATTTTTCTCAGCCATGGCCAACTTGGAAGAAAGTTCCAAGAGAGGTTAAGGATTTTTGTGGAAAAAATTTGCGGTAATTTCACTTCATGTATTAAATCATGTGTATTTTATAAACAAAGAACTTGTACTTCAATAACTATTAAAGAAAGCTATTAGTTAGTTAGTATTTCAACTTTTCCTGGTTGTTTATGTTAGGAAAAATACACATGGCACCAGGATGAAACTTTGCTGGTTAAGGATGTCTGGGAGAAGACTTGTGCAAGGCGGTTCCGTGGTATACTTACTCAAGCTCGAGATGATGCTATGCACAGGGCTAATAAAACAAATGTTGTAGAGACAAAAGGTTTTGGGCCTGCCTGGATGAAACCAAGTATTTGGAACTCTCTTATTAAGATATACTGGAGCGATGAGAAATGGCAGAATAAATCTAAAACAGGCCAAAAAAATCGCCTATCAGAAAAGGATGGTGGTATTACTAAGCATTCTGGAGGTTCAATCCCATTTGCTGCTCATAAAAAGAAAATGGTATTCATTTCATTTATTAGATTATACTCAAACACAGGGTCCACCTAATCCATGTTAATGGGCAGAGATGCAGATCACATGGATTCAATTGGATTGAAGGACTGATTCATGTGCCACCTTTTATATGATTGGATCCAAACAGATTTAGATTAGGATCATGGTGAAAGACTTGATAATATACCTTTTTTCTGTAATTCAACATGAACCTTTGTGATTCTTGCTCAACCTTAGTATTTTCTGTCTGCCAGTGGTCTCATTGGTTAAACATTTTCAGGTCTTGGAATTGGGTCGACCAGTTACCCAGCTTGAGCTATTTGACCGTACACATAAGCGCAAAGGAGGAAAAGGTGATTTCATTGATAATAAATCAAAGAGAGTTAGAGTAAGTTTGCAAATATTCTCTTTCTTTTTATTTTTAGTTATCATGCTCTCTATCTGCTTGGGTTTTCAGTAGTTCGTGATGAATTGTGTTACAGGAGAGATATGCAGAAGCTTTAACAAGTAAGTATGGGTCAGATAGTTCTCAACTTGATTTTGATCCAGATGCGTGGTTGGATGCAACCGGAGGTCCAATTAAAGGACGATTGTATGGATTTGGAAGTAGGGAGGATGCACAAAGGGTTGTTGGGACTCCATGTACATCTAGCGCCTCTTTTCCAAACATCATGATAGTTCTAACAGTTCTCAACTACTCACCAAAGAGGAAGTTGCAAAGCTGATGCAAGACAAGATGCAAGAGATGCAAGAGGAGCTCTCAAGGAGAGAAGAAGAAATGCGTGCACAAATAAATAAAGAGGTGGAAACACGGATGCGTGCTATGTTGTCCCAGTTGCGCATTCCAGTCAATCGTCCTCCTCAACATGAGTCGAGCCACAATTCAGATCCAAGCAAAGATTCCGACTCGAACAGTGATTCACGTTAAGTTGGATATTCGCCATTTTGATACTCGTTATATCCATGTGTTACTTTTGTCTATAAACACTGATGTTGTTTGCCATTTGATGTATGGATTTCTTGGTGAAATATCTGTTGAATCTTCTTGCTTTTGGACTATTCTTAGATGAATGTCATAGACAGCAGCATGTTTTTCTGAATTTTGAATTGTCTACAGTGGTAGAGCAGATGGAATAATGAGATTATCAATCTCAACCTTCAATACACTTTTCCACTGATGAAAAGCATTGAGATACTTTCAACGCTTGTCAATGATGGATCAATTGCAGGCAGATACTAGCAAAAGCAAATCGGAATTTAATGCAGTGAAGTTTAGCCATTTCATTGCAGATATCATGGCTTGAGTTCAATTTCTCTGTGCAGCTTCATTTTCATTTCCCTGCAACAGCAAAAAACAGAGAGATTCTTCTGTCCAGAAACCATGGATCTTGTTTAGAGAAGCATTTGGCTCCCATCGTTATACATGGAGTCCGAGCAGAAACTTCCATCAACTGATATCATGTTCTTCAAGCGAGGAGAAACAGGGAATGTTCAATCCGTCCTTGAGCTAGTTCTCTTTAGTCCAAGAACATTGCATCTTCTTTTTAACTTAGCAAGCACGTTTCAAGTTAGGAAAATTTTCTCTTCTAAAGTTGTGTCCCTCTTCCATGTTAAGGAAGGTAGTCTTACGTGGCGGTAATGATAGTGAGGCCTCAGACATCCGAAACTAACTCACGGAGAATCTCATTACAGTAAACTAAGACTCTGATCAATTATTCCCTTGGCATCTTAATTCATTTTCCCATTTTTCGAAAATCTCAGTATTGGCCCAAACTCAGACTCTTCAACGACCCGTATATGGGTTGACTGAGCAATCATGAAATGTATATTCTTTTTATTAAATAACATAAAATTGTATAGAATTTCCTATATATGAAATACATATGGGGGAGGGGGGGAATTAAGGGAATTAGAGGCAAATTTTAACTTTTTCAAAACAAAAATAAATTATTTGTTAGTTATAAAACACCTCCTATTTGGAAAGGTTAGAGTTCGAATCGGCCCAAACTCGCATATATAGGATAACCGAGCCGACAATGGAACCGTTGGGCGATTTTGTTTTTGCGTACCCGACGCCGTCAAACCACCCCGTTAACTCGGGGTCAGTCGCCTCGCCTCCCTTCGTCCTCTACGTCGGTGTTAACGCCACCTCTACGACGCCGGCGACCGCTGCCATCCACGGCCGTCCGTCCATCTCGCGTGCCTCCCCACTCTCTGAGGTCCATGCTCTATTCTTCTCCTTCGTGTTTGTTTGTCTGCATTTTTTTCTGAGTTTTTTCTTTTCATTTTTCTTCGTGTCTTTGTCTATCACAAGCTGTGGATTTTGTAAGCATGGCTTCTCATGGTTCGGGAGGATTCTATGTTAGCCTTGTTGGTTATTCTTGAACTTTTTGTGCATTAATTGTTGAATCTGACGCTCTAATTATCTGTGTATGACTGTGTCGTTGGTAACTTATAGTGATGATTGCTATCTACTCAGATCGTGCATTCTTATCATAATCATTCTCTCTTTTTTTAATTTTTTTTTTAAAATTAGCAGTTAATGGTATGTATTGTCTGATAATTTCGTAGCTGATAACACGGAGATTGGATGGTTAACAAGTAGTTTTATAGCTAGATATGCATGTAATATTTAACATATTGGGTGTTCTTCAACCATGTTTTATGTTGGTAAGATTTTATTCTGATTTGGGCAAGTATGGTGTCTGTAAGATATTACGAAGGTTGAAGTTTGAAGATAACGGGAAGCAATGATGACAGTGGTTGGAGCTGCTGCCCATAATTTGCTATTGGTTAAGCATTCGCGTTTCTTTGCTGTCCATTCCCTGCACTTTTGTAGAATTCAACGGAAGTCCCAATTTGCAGATATGAGTTTGCCAAGATGTGCCAGATTGGAGTTTCCTTGTCAAATAGCTTTAATCTTTGGAGTTGGGTCGGTTGCAGGTTATCGCTGGCGAGTCCGCAGTTATGAATCGATTGGTAAGATCCAGGTCCTTCTGAGTTTAATTTTGCTGATATTTTATTTGTTATGCTGCTTTCTACTGATAGGTGATAAAATGGAAATTGGAAATAAGAGGGATGAAGAGGATCATCCTAACCTGGATGCACTTCTCTCTGCATTTGAGATACTGAGCATTGTCCCTTCTGCGATTATTTCTATTGGTTGTGCGGTGAATTATACATTTTTGGGCCCTAATAAGTCTTCCCAGCCTTCCTTTCTGAATAAGTTTTTCATCTGGCAATGTGTTTTTTGGTGGGGGCTGTTGCAATAAGCTCTTTCATTCGTCAGAGGCAGTGGAGAAGAGTTTCTAAGGTCTCATACAAGACAGGAAGTAAGAGTTTCAATCTAGTTGATAGAATTGAGAAGCTGGAAGAAGATATCAAGAGCTCAGCTAGGATTATAAGAGTTCTGACTAGGCAGGTTGAGAAGCTGGGGATCAGATTTCGAGTGACAAGGAAGACACTGAAAGGACAAATAACTGAGGTACTTGTCCTATGAAACTACTATTATTTAAAATTTTTCTCTTTTAAGTTATAGCAAGTTTCTTAAGAGAGATAAAGACTGAGTTCTTTGGTTTTTGTTGTTTTTTTTTTTCTACTTTTGTGTTGTTTTGTAAAGGATGCGGATAAGCTTGCTTGTCAGTGCTTTTATGGATAAATTGTAGTGTTCTATTGTAACGTTTAGTGTTCAATCTTTAAGAGAAGGAAGTTATCAAAACTTAGATAACAGCAGCGGAGTGTAAACGTCAAGCACCAGGTTGAACTAAAAGAGTGTTGCCAGCAACAAGGTGTATGCCCATTTAAGAGAAAATTTTGGCCATAATAGAGGCATGTGGTGGAAGTTAGGATATCATATCTTATAATTATGCTGTGTGAAAAGTTTGAAGTCACATTTTTTATCTAATTCACTTGAGGAAAGTACTCTAATGTGTTTTATGTCTTACAATGTCCATACTGTAACAGTTGTCAATATGTGAGAACAGCTGCTGATTTTACTGTCTAGGAGAGGTAAATTTTGATAATTCAAAAGTATCAAAATGTGCTACATTTATGTCGCCGTGTAAATTTTGTAGCTGTATTCTCTGTGATGGAGCTGCTGCTTTTTTGTATGGAGATGTAATTTTGTATAAATTCTGCAGTATGTTGGCAGACTCTTTGTCCATGGTTTCTTACCATTATGGATCACTTAGCACTTTAAGATAGATGGTTAATGTATGATGCCAGACATTCTGCCGCATAAAATTGTAACTATGATACCTGGAATAGAGCATAACCTTCAGCTTTAGAACTGCACAATTATTTTACTGACCAAGATGTTAATATTGCCTTGGGTTGCATTGTTGGAAGGGAGCGATATAGGAGGAGATATTTTCAATGGGTATATGGCTGCTGGTCGAGTTGAGGCAATTGTTTCTTAGAAATAATAGGACACAGCACAGGAAGAAGCTGAAGGCAACAATAAATTGTTTTTGTTGCTTTCATAATGGTAGATATCTATAATGAATGTAGTACTCTTTTTATGGGTACAGACTGCAGCTTTGGCTCAAAAGAATTCAGAGGCAACCAGAGCATTGGCATTGCAGGAGGACAATCTTGAGAAGGAACTTGGAGAAATTCAGAAGGCTTTACTTGCTATGCAGGTAAGTGCAAAGTGGGAATTGACTATTTACTAAAATCATGGGCTTTAGTCATAACTCATAAACATTCTGTTCTGCTGCCACTTAGCATTGATTTTTCATTTCTTATTGGCAGGACCAGCAGCGGAAGCAGCTAGAGCTGATTGTTGCAATAGGGAAGTCTGGATTGTGGAGAGAAAGCCGACAAAACCATGTTGCAGGAGATAACGGGAATCTGTCACATAGTTCTAGTTCAGAGACGAGAAAGGCAGAGAATAAGGAAGGCGAAGGCGGCCAAAAGGATATGAAAGCAGTTTAGATTTTGGGGACAACATAATGGCACTAAAACATCACCGCGATATGCTACTTCTTGATGCGTGCGACAGGATCATATTTGTCATGAATCAACTGGCTTTACTCTCCATTCTTCAGAACCATGCATCGAATTTTTCGGCCCACTTGTATTAATTGTGAAGATTATGTAAAGTCAATGTCCAGTGTTTTAGCACATACTTGTCATAACTGCTAACTGTATAAAAATGTGGGTTCCCCTCATCGTCCGAGTCAGTGTTTATGACAGGCCAAGTCGGTTATTTGCCATTAACACGGTTAATTCTTTGCTGTACCAGGGGAAAAAAATGTTGAATGATTTGTTGACGCCATTCTTGTCTATATTTGTATGAACTTCCATATCCTGCAAGAAACGGTACCAGAACCTTTTTGCTTCAAATGAAACAACTTCGACACAAATAATAGAATGTCTCTGAAACTCATCCACTAGTCTTTCATCGTACATTTATAAGCCGAAAGCGCATATCCCATTTCTGACTTCCCCGTGCAAGTGCAGCATAACGAGAAGTAGACTCGGAAGAAACAAAAATGTCATCTTATTGTCAATTGCACGAACGTTCTATTATGAACAGATTGCAGGTTATGAATTGATTAGACTAGGCATTCAATAGCAAGGTAGGCTCTTTTGCCCATTCTATTGTCTGATGATATGACAAAGTTAATTCATCAAGTAGTCCACTAACATCTACTTTGGTCTTCCTTTCACAGACATACACACACAACTAAAAGATTATGCCTAGAATCTAAATTCTTATTTAACTCCAGCGACCCTTTTCACAATTTGTCTGATTACAGTGTTCGCGTCGTTCTCTAATATCTCAAGCAGTTTTCTGTCACAACAAATTACATATTTCACAGACTTTTGAGGCTAATAACAAGAGAAATTAGCAGTAGATCTGGATTTATAGCCACATCCCATGAACTTTAAAAGGTTTAATGACAGCAGTCAGGAGTCTGGAGATAACACCCAATGAACAACCAGGTGTTTAATATTGTGTAAAAAATGTCTTCCTACTCCACGTGAGAACCAAGTCCGACTGTACTCTAGTAATCGAACATGTCGATGTCGTCCAATAACTCATCAGATACATATGAGTCGTCATCGCAGTCTTCCCAGTCGCCCCAGACAAAGCAGTCAATAATCACGTTCAAATTGGGATGGTTCTTTTTCATAAAGTTGTCATTAAGCTTCACGCCCCAACAACCCCTGATGTCCAAGTGCTTGAGCTGGCTACAATGTGAAATGATCACAAGGCAGCTCTGAGTCGTGACACGCATATAACAGATCTCCAAATGGATGAGGTTGGGCATGAAGGTAGCAATTGCATGGGCTTCTTCATCTTGCCTATCATGCTCTAATGGGTGCATAGAGCGCACCAATGTTGTCAGCGATTTGCAGTGCTTTCCAAATGCTTCCATGGCCCTTGTGCCAATACTGACGCAGTGGCTCAGATCCAAATATGTGAGATTGGACAGTCTATCAGCCAACTGCTCGACTATGGAATCAGACATCTCACCCCTGGTAAGTTGAAGCATCTGGAGGCATTCCGCACTTGCATTCTCAATTCCAAACAATACAAATCAGCAGACATCAAAATTGTCCATACTACAAATAAATGGGGGAAAAAAAGACAAACAACATAATTAGACATCTAATAATCAGATATTTCAAAATTGGGCAACACATCTGCATGCTGAGGGCAGCTGTTGAATATATATCACACACAAGTACCAGTGATAAAGTCTAGCCAAATAAGCAGATGAAAATAAAGATAGAACAGAAGAATTCAATTTTCATTCATCACGATATCCACATTACAAAAAAGCATTCCTCGTTTATTGACAGGAGAGTGCAACTACTAAGAGAGATTTATGCAAATATCTCTTCTTATTTTGGCACTAAATCCAAAACCAAAAAATATTCTAGATTGATCGAGTCAATGAAGACTAAATCAATGACATTTTATTCAAAATAAAAACTAATACAAACTATGCCTAAGTGTACTACATCATCAAGTTAAAAAAAGGATACAATTCAGCAAATAAACCTGGCTGACAAAAAAGCTAAAAGAAGGCCTAATGAAAGTTGAACATCACTTACTGATTGGCAATGAAGGCAAAGCTGCTATCGTTCGGCAGGCCATGGACACACAATCTGCGGCAAGACCCATGGCTCCTCATGACAAGCATTTGCAGCATTCGATCCAGCATTTCCCTCCGGTCCCAATACCTTATACTCCATTTATAAATGTCAACCTCCAGCCAGCCAAATGGCTCCAACACTGCCTTCCTCCATGATTTGCAAACACTAGGAACCAAGCACATCAGGTATGAGTTCATCCCAGCATCTCAACTTGCAGAGTTCCTCCGAAGTGCTTTCCATTCCCGCAAGACAAATCCTATGCACATATAAAATGTTGATAGCTTGAAGCCCTAAAAATTCAAAATGCAGCTATTAATGCACTTCCAGGCAAAAAAAGAGAAAGAAAAGAACAAGATGTATGCAAAACACTGCATTCAGAAGTATGCACAATATGGACGACCAACACTAAGCTATTACCTCGTCCAACCCAAAAAATTGGTTTTTCCAACACAATAAATCTTTCAACAGCAGAGGTTTATAGGATTAGCAGTGTTTTTGTTACTCGATTAACACTCGCCAGCACCAGACAACCACCAATTCTTCAAATCCAGATCATGCTCGCACAATTAAGAAGGAATTGAGACATTTGATAGCTCGAATTTTGATTCAAGCAAGTCGGGAATCTGAAAGCCCAAATGGAACCCGCACTCCACACCTCAAAATCCTCCATAAACGAACACTGCTACGATCAAAATCATTCAATCCATCAAGAACAACGAACAAGAAGATAGATAACATACATCATATACCTTAAGATCTAGGTAGAGTATGAAATTGGTAACCAATTAGGGGGAAAAAATCATCAAAATGTAGATCATCGATCCCCTAATCAAACAAGCACTAATTCGATGTAATACATTTAAACATCCATAAAGATAGTTCAATTTTCGACAGCGCCGGTATCAGCGCGCACTCGGAGAAAGAAACCGGAAGACGAGGAGAGCAGAGAGGATGGAAGAGGGGAGTAGAAGATGACCTCAGGTTGTCGCTAAATGAGGACCGACGAACTCCGAAGCAATTCGTCGGTGACAAGGACGGCGGACGTGCCGGCGGGGGTGACAGAGGGAAGAGACGAGAATTGGCTACAAATTCGCATGTTGTGTGCAGCGCGGACGCTGGAATTACCGAGTTCAAGTTGAATTTGGCCGACTAAAAATAAATTGTACATGGTATTTATTTTTTTGTTCGGTAAAATAATCGATCGATTATTTGATATTTTATATCAATAATATAATATTTTTAATATTTAAAATATTAATATTATATTTTATAAAAATTTTAAACATGATATTCATTATAATTAATTAAGTTTGTACATAAAATTAATATTTAATATTTAAAATAACCTAAAATAACTTATATAGAAAAAAAGATAAAAATTATCCTCATATTTAAGAATTTAGAATAATATATTCATATTAACAATCATATCAAATTATTTACTATATAGTTAGAATATTTTTAATTAGTATCATAATTTACTAAATTTTTAAAATTTAATTCCTATATAATTCTAAGTCAAACAAAAAATAATTAATGTATAAAAGCTTTAAAGTAATATTTGACATCAAAATATAGTCTAATGTTATATATATTTTCAAGACAAAATATTCTAATAGTTGATTCTTCATCCAATATAGCTTACCTATATGAAAATATATATATATATATAAATGAGTTAATTACTTGTAAAAATATTTTATAAATATTAAAAAGTAAAAACTAAATATAATATTTTCACATGCTTATTATAGATATGAAGATATTAAAATATTATTTTCATCAATACAATCATTAATATCTTTTTATTCTTTAATGTTCATTGTTTCAAATAAATTTGATAATAAATATGGTTGTTTCTTTACAAGTAAATTATATAGTAGTAAAAGAAAAATATATTAAAAATACAAAATACATGGACATAAAATATAAATTAATTTTATATTCACTTCTCAACCAATTATAGACATTTATCAAAACTTCAAGTGTTTTTGATCTCAAGTTATTCCTAGTTGAGTCAATTATTTATTCTCTAATACTAAATGTCGATTTGGAGGGGACGGTTGACATATAAATCGTTAAAATATCTTGAACAATTTTTTCTAAAATATATTATTTTACTTTGTTCAATCTCTACCACTATAATATATCAAATTGCTCATCTACCTTATTTATAAAAGGAATAATTGGTTCATCCAAATAATTCTCTAAATCATTTCGTATTGGTTCATTCGATAAATATTTTATAATCAATTTGCTTACTCCTTACAATCTCCTACTTAGGCTTCCAATAAGATGAACACTAAATAAACTTTCAATTCTAATAGAGGGTTTGTTTGAGGCACATCTAGCTATAGATTTCACATTAATTTTATTTTTTAAATTTTCCTATCATAATGTAAAATTTCTTTATTTAAATATTTTTTTGAAAAAATAATTTTAATTTTTATACTAATTGATATGGGAGAAACTAAGAAAAATAAAAGAAATAATGGTTATATAAATGAGATATTAGTTGCTTATGAGAAAAAATAATTAAATAATAAAATAAATATGAGATGAAAATAATTTTCTATATGAATTGAATTTGGACCGTATCTAATTGTGACCGACTTGACTAAAGAATTTTGACCGTGGACGATTGATTATTTGCCCAAAGTTAAGTGGATAGACATGATCAATGCCTTATCCGACGTCGGACCGATACGTTAAGGTAGTCATCACTTCCGAATTGCACCACTGGCCATTCATATTTACTTGTTATGCAAATCATGTGCATGTGCTGATGATACCAAGCTCATACTGCCAAGTGGCCAAAGTCCACCCGGTGAAATAAAGTGGAATCCATGTTTTGGAAAAGAGGCTCTCAATCCCCACTTGCCCCCCCGCTCTACTGAGCATTTTAACCCCCCTCTCGCTTCCACCCCGCCCCCGCCCGCATTCTATATTCAATCGATGGGCCAAAAAGGCATATTTATGATTTGAGAAATTTAAACTTGTTAAGCAAAAATTTATAGAAATAGAGAAATTGGTAGAAGATGTGGTAAATGAAAGTGTTAAATAATCAGGTATTAAATTTAAAGTTACCTCATTGAATACAACTATATCCACCGGCACAATCAAAAACAAAAAGAAATGGTAAAAGGTGGAAGAGTAATAAAGAACTTGCAATGGAGCATATGGTAAAAGATAGGCTATGCCATAGTTGCAACAAACGGTGAGTTGGGTATGATAAGCGCACTTGCCCAGCAATTGTAGGACATCGGTAATGTTAACCAACACAAACCTTGTTTTGATCTTTGTTCTTTATAATTTATGTGATTAGTTTCCATGTTTTGTTTGTAAATATATAGGAAAAAAATGTTCAATCTGAAAGTGGGGTCGTGGAGTATATTCAGGGGAGTCGGTGCAATGATGGCGAATTTCAAATCAGTGATGGAGAACGACTATGATAGCTACGAAAGTTTTAATTTTTGCATACATTTTTTAATGTGTTTGCCAGACATGATTTTTCATGGTTTGTACTTGTATTCATTATGTAGAAGAAAATTAAATGAGATGACTCTCGTGTGTTTTGCCTATGCTGTGTTCTGACGTTTCACTTTCTAACAACTCTTGGAAGCATAATAGCAAGGCCGGATCTAATAAGTTTGATTAAAAGAATTGCTTTAATTCATCAGAATTTTAGATATTGCTTTAATATTAAAATAACAAATCATGAAAGAAACTAGTTTGATGAGAGCAAGATTGAAATTCTGCGGCTAATTTAAATGTTCTTAATGAGAGCCTAGTCATCCTTGAATATGTCATCAATACGGGCATCGATTTGTTTACGAATTCTGAGAGGATAGAGCTCTGCTATATTTACACATGACCTGATGAATATATATAAAAAAAACGAGTTATCAGAATATATAAGAGTGTGCCCATTTATATATATATATATATATATATATATATATATATATATATATATATAGTGGATTGCAAAAGCCGTTTATTGCATTAAGACGCATTATTTATTAATTTTGGGTGAGTTATTAGGTTTAGAGCATGTTATTCAAGTTAGAACTCGATTTTTTTATTTTATAATATTTTACTGTATATTTTTATATTTTTCGAGATGTATTTCGTAATATTGACTCGAATCGAGATTGAGTCAAATTTTTATTACAAAACTACCCCAAGCATTTTCTCCCCTATTTCTTCCCCTACTAACCGATCGCGCTACACCCCCCTATGTTTTGCCGCACCACCCCACCACTCGCTGACCAACGCTGTCGCCACCACCCCAACGCCTCCCTTCCTTCCCCCAATAAAATACCGCCGACGACAATTGGGAAACAGAGGAAGCAGGCATGACTGGGGTGGCGGTAGCAGCGCAGGGAGGGGGAAGGTGTAAAACCCACGATTCAAGTCAGGGTTTTATATTCAGAACCGGTCGGTTCGACCGTTATTTTTGAGTCGAGTCAGTTTCAGAACACGTGTACTGAGCCGACGCCGGTCTCGTGTATGAGCCATGAGGGTCATGTGTACCCAAGTATATGATGATAACGTCATGAACACAGCAGAAAAGAATGAGTTATCAGAATATATGAGAGTATGCAGTTCATTTTTTTATTATGATATATAATGGATTGTAGAATTAGTTTTAGGCCATTTACCGCGTTAGGACACGTTGCGGGCATTTTGGGTAGGTTCATAGTTCTAGAGCATATCATTATGATTTTTTTGGTGTTGTTTGATTTTACGGGATTTTTCCCGATTTTTATGAATTTTTTAGGATTTAATATGACTTAGTTATTATACTTGACTCGAGCCGGAGACAAGTCCAGTCTTAATTACAAGTTTGCCACCCAACCATTTCTTCTCCACCCCCGACCTTTTCTCCCCCACACCCAAACCCTAGCTGCCGCGCCGCCCCTGTTCGCGCGCCACCGCCACCACGGCCGACGCCGCCTAGCCCGGCCACGGCGTCGCCGCCGCCGACCGACGCCACCACGATCAGATGGTCGGCTCGACGTCCTCGACCCCTCAGCTGCCTTTCCCGACCAGAGCGGAGGCCATCGCCGGCCTAGTCGGCTGGATCTAGCGACCCATCGCCGCCGCTCCATCTTATGCATTTTTCGGCGAGCCACCACCTCCGTTGCCCGCGTCGACCTCGTAGATGAGTCAGGCTCGCCGAGCCGGTTCCGAGGGTACCCAACACGACCACTTTCTGGCCAGTAGACGCCGCCGGCGATTGTCACCGGAAAACCACCGGAAGCCGCCGGAAAACCGCCAGTAGCTACCGAAAAACCGCCAGAAAATCGGAATTTCTAGAATTCGCTAGAATTCACCGGATCTTCTGCGGGGCTCACCCAGTTGAGCCCGATCGAACGTCGGACGCCGGGGAGCGCCGAATTCGAGCTCCGAGACACGCAACAGAACCCTAGCCGTCGCCGATTGCCGACAATGTGAGGTATAATTACCTCTAATTTGATTATTTAAATTGATGATTATTAGCATAGCATGGTAGGACTGATTATTTATCATGATAATGCCTAATTACTGATGAAGTAATGATGGTATGATTTGAGGAATTGTAAATGAATAGTAAATGAGCTAATGAGATAAAATGAGTTGGAGCATGATAAGTGATCATGATGTAATTTAGAGAAACATAATAAAATATAGTATGAATAGTTTGAGTTAGGATTATTCTCTTTTATGATTATTTGACTATGATGGATGATTATTATGCAGTGTGTGGTATTCATTGATTTTAATGCATCATTTAGTTAGCGGGCGTTAGTATTTAGTTTTGATTTGTAGGTACGGAGTAGGAGCTCGCCGCCTAGGCGCGATGACACGCTTGGAGCTTTTACCAGGTCCGTTTAGGACTCGTCTCTGATTTACTCTTTCTATTGTATGTTTAATTTATTGCTTGCAGGACGGGTTAAGTGGCGTTTTATCGGATCCCACTTAACTCGGGCCATTTAACCGAACATTTTCCAGATTAATAACCCTTCGAGGATGAGATCCCTTGAGGATGATTTCGAAACCAAGATTGACCACAAGTTGCCTTCGGGCCTATTATATAAATCCCTACCCAGCCATATATATATATATATAGTTTTCGCGTTTTCAGTGAGATGAGAGATGGAGAAATCGACTGTATGTACCATGCAGAGGATGTCGTGATAGTCAAAGCGGGCTCTGGATTAGTGCCAGCGGACTGTTCCATTCCCGAGGGATCCTGACAACTCCGCGTTTGAGTTCCTCACACCTGGAGAACGTGGAGGTTTACGGGTACTGTTTAGTACAGCGCATGTCCAGACTTGTGGTTCAAAGGGTACTGAAGGCAACTGCCTGAGAGTACTCGGCCTTCGTGCTCAAGGCCAGGAGAAATATGGAGGTAAGGAGAGGGCTTAGGATAAAGTTTCACGAGAAGTACTGAAAAAGAAGTGCCGAGAGCGGCACAGTACCAGCAGCAGATCAGTAAGTTCGGGATGCTACCGGGTCTGCAGCCCAGTGGCTCCTCAGTAGTGCCCTTCAGAGTGTTCACGTGGAGTATATGATGTTTTCTTTCATATGAGAGTTTGCTCTCATAGCCAGCTTGTTATAGTTATTTTATTTTCCGGACCAGTAACACTTGTTACTGACGTGTTTTTATACTATATGTAGGTAATAATCACGAGTTGGAGGAGCCAGCTTGGACGAAAGAGCAATGAGGTCTTGTACACACACACATGTTAGATTTCTAAATGTTTAATATTGTGTTGTTATGTTATTATATTGTGAATGACATGTTCAAATGCATGAGACATGATAGAATGTGAACATGATCAGAGATGCGCAACGGAAGCGTGGTGGGTTGAAACCCCAGCTTCAGAATGAATTTATAATATGTTAGATTTTGTGTGAATGAAATCATGGATGCATGTGTGTGTATATATATATATATATATATATATATATATATATTATTTTGACAGGGTGGACCCATAATTACACTTTTAGGGGAGACCTTGTCTGTTTTATTTTAGAATTTTTATCGTAATTGTAATGATGTGAAATTTAGGTTGTATGTCATCAATGTAGTATCCTGTTAGGGTTTTATGCATTCATACATACATATAGTAAGTTAGATCTTCATCTTAAGACGCCGAGATTGGATCCACACGAGTTAGGTTCGGGTTAGCCGACCTAACCGGGGCATGTAACATGCCGGTTCGGTTCACGAGTGTGAACCGGATTTGGGGTGTTACAGAAGGAATGGGGGTTGGGCCGGAAAATGTGGGAACCAGTGGGGAGAAACGGCTAGGGGGTGGGGGGGGGCGTCAAGGGCAGGGGAAAGGGGACGCCGGTGGCAGGCAGAATACCGGGAGGGGGGGATTGAGAGCCGCTGGATTTCGATCCAGCAGGTGTCTTGCGTATGCTAGAAAAACAGGCAGCGCACAAGAGTTGAATCCATATATATATATATATATATATATATATATATATATATATATATCCATTAATTGCTGAATTTTTAAAATTACAATTGTAAGTATTAATGGGTTGCCATTGATGATCTTTATATGTTATAGTTAAATTCATGCTGCCCCCATCTGGTTTGATCCAAAAATGTATCGGTTGACATTAGGGGTGTAAACAAGCCTGGCTTGTGAGCATTTTATGTTCAGCTCAGTTTGGCTTGAATTCGTACTCGTTAATTTTCTACTCGAAAAAATACTCGACTCAAAATGGACAGTTTATTGAACAACGAATAGAACTTGAACTAAGGAATGTTCGGCTCAGCTTAGCTCGAAACTCGAACTCGATGTGTTTAAAATCGAAAAAATACTCGGCTCGACTTGGGTTATCAATATTATTAAGGTCACATTAAACTTATATAATATTTGAAATGAATTTTGATCCTATATAAGTCAAACACGAGCCAAACACAAACATTCGCTCGACTCAAACTTGGTTCAAAAACATAACGAATCAAACACGAGTCAAACCTAAACACTATAAATTTTTAGACGAACTCGGCTCGTTTACATCAAAGCTCGTCAAGCTTTCAAACAAGCTCAAGCATGCTTGTCAAAAATAATATCAAATTCAAACACAGCCCGGCTTGTTTATACCCGTAGTTGACATCCTCCTCGGCTTGTTTATACCCCTAGTTGACATCCCGCACAATCTTCTTTTACACACTGTAAAAGAAAATTCAAAACTACGACTTGTCCACCGCTTTCCGGGGATAAAATATTAAGCTAAATTAAAGAAGGAATGCTAGATTTTTGGCCACCCTTAACAAGATAGATTGAAATGTTATTATTGATGTTTTCTTTTAAACAAAATTTCTGAAATGCTGACCATTAACATCACAACTGCAGGCACGATGGTGAAATCAACAGGGTCTAAGTCCCAACAACAAAATATCTAAAAGCCACAAGGAGCGATACAACTAATCTTCAGAACAGCAAGGAAGAGCGAAAATTCTGGACGAGATCTCCGAGTCTAACAGAGAAACCAAGTCATAAAATAATCACCATCACTCGATTCCACATTACTTCACGTCTCTACCTATGGCTCTATCAATGGTAAAAATCGTCCATGCACATTTGATTCTAGTTCTAGTTCTTTCTCTAGACATGCAGCACTAGAAACTATTATTTGTTTACCAAGAATTAGTGAACTGATGTTTCCCCCAGATTGGAGCATTAAAGAAAGTCGAGCCATGGCTACGAGACAATACCCATTCAATTTTACACAAAGTACTAGCAAAAACAAGTTATAAAAAGGCACTAGGATTTCATTAATTTAAAATCATCTTAAATATCTCAGCTTTTCATGGACGAAACCATTTTTCGTATAATATAATGGTCAAAATAGAGACAAAACCATTCATTTCAAATCATGCAGATGAGCGCATCTCTATTCTTCGTCTGATCTAACTTTCTCAAAGGTAAGTAATGAAGTCTTGTCAGGATAAGCATTTGACACCTGCGTTCATCCAAAGGAACCCAAGAAGCTCCACATATGCCTTTCCCCAGCACAACCACATTGGAAAGCTAATCCCTGAAAAAAAAATGAAATGCGCGCTTACTATATACATGGAAAAACAATTAGAAAAGGACAAGAAAACACATATAATGCTCCAAGAAAGCTTCTTATCAATTTAACTTCCCATTCTACGCTCGAAAACTTATAATGACTCCCTAGAAGCGCAAAAGAAAAGATTATTTCGACAGCAGTAGAGTCACACTTTTTGCAATACAAAAAATTAGACAGCATGGAATCACTCTCTTATCCTCATCACCATTGCAAAAAATTGAAGTAGAACAAATAAAACAAATGTCACACAGAGCCATGAACGATCTCTATATAAACAGATAGTCTATCTATCCTTAGAAACCATATCACACACAACAATATCGACATCTTTATCAATTCAAAATTAAACATCATGTAGACGGGGAATCAAAGATTTGCTTAATTTCACAAAACAAATATCTCAACGGCATACTTCTTTCACATGCATATAGACAATGAGGTGAGGTCTTATTGTTCATATTAGCCATCCAATGACAATAACAATTCGCAGTTAAACACTCGTATTTTTGGAAACCATTTATCTCGTCTAATAAGAGGGATGGTGCAGTTTGCTCTATAAGATGTAGATTAATAGAAAAAAATTTCAGTAAAGAATGACAAAAATATCTAGGAGAAACATACCCATTATGCAACGCAATAATGGTATATACAAGAATTAGTCCAATTAAGTACCGCTAGCAAGCAATGAGCCAATATCTAGGAGAATTGCAGCATAATAGAAATATAATCATACGAACCGTGTAATGATGAAATCAATAAGATTTAATTCAGCTCAAGAACTGTAGTAAACAATGAAGAAGCAGGGCAGCATAATAGAATATTAATCACACACACCATGCAATGATGGAGCCGAAAAGAAAATGTTGCATGATGGGAACTTTCTCCAAGACCTCCGCTTTGTACATCTTGAGCAACCCGCTATTCACCTTCGCCCAGTTGGGCACGCCGCTGATATCATCCAGCATAGGTGAGTGCTCAGCAAACACCCCTTCTTCACCTTCTTCACAAACGCCACGCACGACAAGTAGAGATACTCATTGGAGAAGTTATCCAAGATGTCCGGGTTATGGATCGACTTTGGCTTCATGTACTTGTGATCGATCAACTGCGCCGCGCCAAAAATGAACGGCAGGAAATGGTAGTCATCCAAGCCCCAAACCCCATGTGACCCAGCCGGCTCAAGGCAATACACAGTCTGCAACTCCCTCATGAGCTCAAGGTACTTGACGAAAACCCTCGACACCACAGCGTGGTAGTCCTCCTCCTTCAAAAAGCCGAGTCTTGCCAAGCAATAGAGCCATGCGGCGAAGTTGGTCTCGTGGCCGGTGCCGTAGTCGATCCTGAACGGATTGCCGAAGCTGTCGAGGAAGTAAGGCACCAACTCCACCGCCGCGCTGGCGAGGTCCGCCGGAAGGATCCCCCGGTGGAGGTCGGCCGCGGAGCCCGTCACCAGTTCATGCCAGGTGCGGTAGGAGAGGTTTCCGTACCGGGAGGTCTGTGGCGCCGGGGGGATCTCGCGGACCCAGTCGAGGAGGGTTTGAAGGAGGTGGACGAGGGAGAGGACGAAATCGGAGCAGTGGCAGGGGTCGGAGAGCTTGCGCGATCGGATGGAGTAGGAGAGGGCGGCGACGAAGCCCAGAAAATGGGTTCCGGCCGGGGAGTCGAGGAAGCGGCGGGCGTCGTCCTGGGTGGCGATCCGCTTCACCGGCGTCTGGAAGGAGAATGGAGGGTCGAGGGGCGGCACGTGGACGGGATGCGGCACCGGCGTGAGGATGATCGCTTGGGTGTTAGGGGAGGGAGGTTGAGGGCCGGTGCTCGGATGGGGCGGTAGACGGGCGGTGGGGACGGGTTGGGCGGGATCGGCGTGGCAGAAGTGGCGGCACCGCAAGAGCGGCAGAGCGGGGCAGATGCCGGCGGCGGCGTCCGCGCCTCTTCCGGCCGGCAGGTTTCGCCGGCGGCGGTCTCCGATGGATCGGCCATGGCTTTGGAGGAGATGGATGGTGAGGCTGTTGGGGAAAGGCATTAAAAACCGTGAAAATGGGCCGTGGGCTGCGGTTAAAATATGGGCTTTCGGCGAAGTCGTGTTGGTAACATTTGGACGTAAGGCCCAACTAGTTACGGTAAGTTTCTGATCACCGAATAGATCCTAGTTTTGCTGAATTTGAGTTCACCCCGAACTTATTGGACTCCAATTTGAGCGGACTTTGGCTCATACGAGCTCGATTTGGTTTCAAGGTGAATTTTTATGTCAAACTGATTATAAATCGAATCTGCAGATTATGCCAATTAATTAATTAATGGACTACGCAAGCGGCTATGAAGTGGAGTGGATGGGCTTATATTAATGAGGATATGTACAACTAATCATCCCCGTCGCTTTTGACGAGTGGACATGATTTGCCGAGTTAATCTTGTATACATAATGTATATAGTTTTAAATAGTAGTGGTGGCCCCCCGAAGCATCTAGTTTCATCAGTTATGCTCAATTATTGATCGGGTTCCCATGATTACATCCTATATATATGACTAAATGATTACGTGCTATTTTATGGAGCATAGGAATAAAAGAGATCGAAACCATATTTCTTAATATGAAGCATGGGCATGATTTGATGTACTATAACCCGCGCGCGCATGAATAGGTTAAGTGCATCCCCTGCGCGCTGCCACTCTAGATTCTATCATTTAAAGGAGCTTCAAATCCATATTTGGCATCCATCTAAACGGAATGAGAATTGGACACGAGTAGTGCTTATGGGCAGTTCGTTCGATGAGGGTTAAAAAGATGTATGCCACTTCTTGCATAAAAGGGGATTTGGTTTGTCACCCCCCTTGGCACATAGCTTGAATGCAAAAGTATTAGAATTGAGCAAGTGCTAATGGTATTTTCACAGCTTCAAATGCATGATTGGAAGGCCAATCAAATGAACACCATCCATCATTGATCTAGACAAACGATTTTTTGTTATCGACAGAAGTTCGCGCCTCGGCAGACGAGAATGGTGTGGGCGCGTTCGCTACAAACAAATTAAGAAGCGACATATATACAGTGGCGTGCTGCTTTTCCGCAGACCTCATCCTCATCCTCTACTTCTTCAATCCTCTGTTTGTCCACAAGATAAGCATAAAACAACAATATATATCATTATTACTACTCTAAGGGACTTTTCTACACTTAGTGTCCGGCGTTGCCCATCGAGCTTTCGAATGAGCAGCAGATGTAAAATGTGCAAAATGCCAAAGCAGACATGGCGAAAAGAATACGGATAAGGCCTACTTTTTTGTAACTGCTGGTTGCTGTTCTTTTAGCGCTTAATCCCCCTTCTCCCCAGAAAACACCATGAGCAGATTACCAAAGGCTTTGGTCCAAAGCAACCAAACCCAGCCCTGATTAACAAGCAATTTCCCCATACTATTTACATTGTCTTTCGCACACATACCCACAATCGCTTACAAACATACTTTTGTTCGTCAAAGGGAAACTTGTATACAAGAGCACCGTGGTAGTAGACTAAACCAGGGTGGAGCAGACGAAGGTTTTTGGATCCCACATCGCCGGTAGCAAATACTTTCGGCCGTTCACTCCGCCCGCGTTGTAGCTCCCGCCGGTAACGCCGTCGACCAATACCTTCCCAGGGTAACCTGGGTAAGCCCCGCTCCCGAACACTCCCGTACAAGCCGTCACCGCCTCGAGCGGTGCCTCCGCCGGCCCCTGGTAGTACCCGTCCTCAAACGGGTTGGTCACCGCACCGGCCAGCGCCGTCGCCAAGCTGATCACCATACCGTCCACCCCGACGTCCCCGTTCGGCGCCACCAGAGGCGGCCCCTGCGGCCCGTACACTGGCTGGTGGAACGGCCAGGCGCACTGCCCCGGGCACTGCGTCTCCGAGTTCCCCACCCACAGGTACGGCGCCCGCCTCATACCTGCGCCGCCGCCCTTAGCCGACCCATGGGTGCTGCACCGGCTCATGCAAAGCCCTCCACCGCCACATCCTTGGCCGTGAACACCGCACTGATCGCCGACGATCCGCCAGCGGCGGTAGCAGCGGCCGCCCTCCTGGCTAGTCTGGCAAGGTCGCGGCTGGTCAACGTCTTGCCGAGGGAGCAGTCGTCGTCGAGGAGTTGCTTACCGAGGAGGAGATTGATGGGGCCGCCTTTGTACTTGTCGGTGGTCCTCCACCATGAGGAGACAGAGGGGACGGCACGCGAAGGAGGAGGTGACATGGACAAGGAGTGGACGAAGTCGAGAAGGATAGATCGCTGGGAGGGAGTGAACTTCCCGTACCAGACGACATTGAAGGTGACGTCCCCCTTGAGGAGGCGGCCGTTGTGGTACTTGAGAACCAACGGCGGCTCCTTGACGAGAGCGGCCAGCTTCCTCGTCGTCGAGGCAGTGGACGGGGTTGGTAGCTCGAACACGAAGCAAACAAGATTTAGAAGCAGAAAGAGTTTGGCTGCGTGATCCATTTTGTGGGCATACGAAGAAGTCGAAGAGAAGGAGTGAGATGTTGGGAACAGCTTTGGCGGAAAAAGTGGGAGAGGTGAGGGGTACTTATACCGATGGATAGGAAAACAGCTGTGCGGACGAGGGCCCGGATGCCACTTTCACTAGTCGACACTTGGGAAACTTTGATTGGACGGGAGGTGTCGGACAGGCTGGCATCGGGGAACGGCCATGGTGGTGACGTGAGTGGGAAGCCTGGAGGGGTTGAGTTAATGCAATTTGAATTCGTGAAAACAATAAAAAATTCCTCTAATTTAGATCACCCCCTAAACAAGGAACTCCAACTTCGTTGAATTCAACAATAATTTAGGCTTGTGGGAGGACTTTGGGTTAGCTCGAAATACCGGTTTGATTTTTCGATCTGTTTACGAAGATAAAACGATGAAATTTTCAAATGAACTAATTTGATGGTTGGTGAGGACGGGGAGGTGGCCCACGGGGCGAGTTGCACGGCTTTTTGGGCTATTTAAAAAACCAAGAGACGGAAAGTGGACCGACGCAGCCAAAAGCAAGGAAATGCAGCTCGCGGCCCGATAAAGGGCCCTGTGAACAAAGTATGACGCACGAGGGCACTCTCGTGCTCCTACTCCAAGCATTCTTTGTTCACAAGAGAACCGACGCTCGACCACCGTTCCATTTGAGCCTCCCTCCTTTAAGAAAAAATAATCCTACTTTGTTGAAAAAAATATTTATTTGAATCTCAGCACCAGTAGGTTAGCTTGTGAGAAAAAAAACCATCCTAAAATAGTCACATCGAAATTTTTTAAATAACTTACCATAGATATTAGTATTTAATAGGGAAGTAGGGATGTTTTTGTGGGGTGTAGTTTTAAATACTGTATCAATTACTATAGGAAATTTATAACTAATGTAAAATATAGTTGGTTCAATTTAGTTGAATTGGGTGCAATTATATTTTAAAATTATAAATAAAATATTTTATTAATTATTAAAAATATATTTTATTGTCAATATTTATTAAATACAAGTTTAAAAAATGCACTAATTTTCAATAAAAAACTATATTTTGTGAAAATTTGATATTAAAAAACGAGTCCAGACTAAAATAGTACAAAGACTTGAATTATATATATATATAGAATTGAAAGAAGGTATGCAATTGGGTACAATTGAGTGGTATGATAGAGTATTTAACTATGTCACGAAGTTAGAAATGCTCATACGACGAATTATTAACAAGCCAAAAATTAGATACATTTACATGTTGTTTATTATGAATTGGAAAAAGAAATTTCATATATTATGTGAGAGATGGAGAGAGTGTATATTTTTTTACGTAATACCCACTTTGCCTCCAATAAAAATTTACTTAGGGGATAGAGTTGGTTTAAATAATCACTTGGTTTAAAAAATAAAAATTATAATATTTATAAGATGGGTTGGTTTAAAAAAATAGATGTCTATAGAGGGCATTAAGGATTGAAGTGGGAGGGATTCTCTAGTGGTTATTTGTCAAATGCATTAGCGAGAAGCGATGGCCGCCTAGTTTAGCAAAGACACGAAAGAATGGCAATGGCGGCATGCTTGTCCTTTTTGAGTGAGTTGGTGAGATTTATGCGATTAGTCAACAGGCTCGTGGGGAGTGGAGTTTTTGAATAATGCGATTAGTTACAATCTCTGTCAACAGGCTCGGTAGGGAGTGGAGTTTTTAAATAAGGAAGAGGTAAGATATATGTTTACAAGAGGCAACAATGACGAGGCATATGGAGTTGAGGAACAACAACATGACGAGAATGATGAGATTAGTAGCACGGCTGGTTTGACCGTATCGACAGGAGCACAACAGAGAAGATTAGTTCCTGTAACACCTATCATTTCCCAAGGTGACACGTAATTGAACTCTACTCAATTAGAATCTAGGGTAGGGAGCAAATTATTTATGAATAACTTTGTTCCTCTAATGCCTAACTTTTGAAGTGGAGTTCTGTGGCCACCACAACGAAACAATCTTGTGTGTCACCCTTTATCACCGTTGGTGGTGGCTTGGAGTATAGATATGATCAATAAAATGATTCAAAGGTATTTGAATGGATCTGTTCTTTGGTCATATAATTGATGAATAAATCGACATATATCTTACGATATTGATGACTGTCTAACTTATGTAAGACGCTCTTATTGGACAATGTCAATTTTGTGTTTATCATGATGTGCAGTAGTACACAGTGTGCCTAGCTTTTCAGTTAATGACGTAACTAGACTTATTGTATTAGATGATGAAAGTATACAAAAGTTAGTATTGTTTTAATTTATTTTATCATAAAGAGAGACTTAGTTAGGTTGTGTGATGATGGTTTTATTGGCTTAATTTTTACATACTAGTTTACCACCTCCGGAGGTGACTCTGGTTTCATCTTCAGTTTGTGTGGATAATGATGTTGTGAGATCCATCAACTTAGTCTCATATCTAATACCTATTAGGATAAAATCTTGTCTATAAGTGGAAATGAACTATAGATTTTTGACTTAATTAACCACCATTGAAAAAATGACTTAACTCATTATGTTAAGTTGGGTCATTACAAATAATATCACCCATTGTATTACACTTTGGACTGAGTTGTTATAGATGTCATGAGGATATGCATCTGATCGTATAGGAGGGGTGAAGATGGAGGGGAGAAAAATAGTTAAGGTGAACAAAATATTGATAGATGACAAGAAGGAAGAGAGGATGAAGGGGGAACTCATTTTTATAAATAATGGAGGCTTATGTACCCCATGAAGGGGAGAAAAATAGTTAAGGTGGACAAAACATTGATAGACAACAAGAATGAAGAGAGGATGAAGGGGGAACTCATTGTTAGAAATAATGGAGGCTTATGTACCCCATGAAGCAAGCTTGTACTTACAATCATCACTCGTTGATAAATTTGTGTTACATTATTGGAAGTCATTAATGACATATAAATCCTATGTTAAATTCAAATAGAAATGATAGACAAATAGGTGAACATAATAATGCAGTATAAATAGAAGCAAAAGAACCATCATGAAATGACTAATTGATCACACAAGGAGAGGAGAACTCGATAGGGTGATTACGTTGTCCAATAATATTGTGGCATGTCACTAGTGACACATATACTTATATTATAGTTCACATGGTAGAGTTAAAGATTATCATGCAATGGTGAAAATAATATACTGGACACTACAAGGGAATTAACAAAAATGTTGGGAGGGGGGGGGTGGTTCATTCCTTGAAACGATGAAGGCTCATGTACCCCGCGAAACAAGGTATATACCATCAAAAATCATTGATGAAATTGTTTTCATTTATGTGATGCGAATAATAACATGTAAATTTTTTTTCAATTCATATATAAATGAAAGACAAAAAGAGAGACATAATAATGGATTGTAGGAAAGAATGACATACCGCTATCCTAAAATCAACTAATGGGAAGCATGCAGAGAGAAGAACTTGACAAGCTAATTTCATTTTCCATGTTCTTTCGGCATGTCATTGATGGACCAGGGATTTACTATAACAAATTCAAGGTAGCAATTATATGATTGACTTAAATTTCCTTAATTGAGGGAGTTTATAATTTTAACTTTAATAATTAAGTTAATCTCTTTTAATTAAGGAAATTTAAGTCAATCATACAAGTGTTACAGCGAGGTTATTGTAACGCTTACTATAGCAAATCTCTAGCCATCATTGATGATATAATGTAAGATCAATGTCAAATTGTTGCACCATACAAGTGTCATTAATACACAATACGTTTAGTGATCGTGAATAAAAACAAAGGGCATTAACACTAAGTTTTGAGCTTGGAAGAAAGGGTTTGTGCAGTTCCAGGATTACAGGAGAAGATTTGTAATTTGTGAAGGCATTAAAAATTAGTGAATTGTGAGTATCAGTCACACCGTGGATTGACTTAGAGATTTAAGTTAAACCCTAAGAAACCACGTAAAATTTCCTATGACATTCTATTTTTATTGCACTATTTCTTTGCGTGGCAAGAACGCCTTGGTCCCACCAAACCTTCAAACCCGAATTGAAAGATACGATCTATGAGGGCAGATGATCCCGCGCCTAAAAGATATAAATTAATAAAAAATATTACATGAACGTAATTTTCCAAGAAGACGTAATTTTTTCAAAAAAATACTATATTCTTTTCTTATTCAATTTATAGTGATCATTATAAAATACAAACTTATAGTAAAATATGATTTCATATACACCAATTAATAAATGACGGGTATAAAAATATAGAAAATTACAAAAAATATTAAAAAACTAATGACATTGATAATTATCTACTAACTTACAATTTTAAACTCATATTTTCTGAAAAAAATATTATAATATATGTAAAGCAAATGTCATTTATGTAGACAATTTGTTATTATTACAACACACCATCAATGATAATTATTATTTTAAGTGACAAATAAAACAACAATATTGATACTAATAAAATAGAATGAACAATATAAAAAATTAATTTAACAATTTTTCAAGAAAAAAATAAAGATCATTATTTTATTATTATGATTGGATTTGTGTGATGACTAACGTTAAGGAGGGAAGGAAGGGGGTTGGGTAAGATGTCGATAGTAATAATGTGAATGGGGGAGATGAAGAGGGGAGGGGTAAGGTTAGATGAAAGAAGAGAGGTGGGTGGGATGGGGATGACGAGGGGGAGAATAATCTATTAGAAACGAGGGAGGAAGGGTTGTGACAACTCACTAATGTCAATGACGGGAAGAAGGGTTGTGACAACTCACTAACGACAATGATGGTAACGGCATGAAGGTGGTGGCGACGACGGGAAAGACAACAACGACAGCAGAGAAAATGCAACTCCTCTTTTTCATCTAATATGGGGTTTGTTTGTAAAAGAACTCTCTCCTTTTGCTAAGCCTATATATTGTTTAATCATTCTCAACACAAACCCAACCCATCATATTTCCCTCCATAGGGTAAAATACTTTTTAAAGGCATTCTAATCTTAAACTTTTTCTCCTCCCACACATAATATATAAAATTTGTCCCTATAATTCATAATAAACGATATTCACTCCCTCCAACTCATGGGTAAATGTCTCCAAAATAATATTATCTTTAGGTCCTCATTGACCAATATGAGTTGAGTATTAATTATTTGGTACTTTACTTGATTCAAGTTGGAACCAATTCAATTTACATTTTTTCTCATTCTCTCTATTGAGTATTATAATTTATTTTTACCAAAGAAATATTTTAATGATTTTTGCATATAAATAAAACAATTAAAAATTAAAATGTCAAATTGTTATATAGAATATTTCTATTTTTTATAATGTCAAACTTTTATAAGCATTTATACCATTTTACTTATATATATATATATATATATATATATATATATATAATATATATATATGAGTTTGCGCTTTGTTCTTGGTCACGCTGCGTTAACAACGAAACTTTAACTTTTATAAGTGAGATTTTTTTAAAAAAAACCATATATAATATCCAATCATAAAAAAATAATCAATTGATTATGCCTGAAATATTAAGTATGCGTACAAAAGGCATCGCTGGTGACCAAAAATTTCCGGCGAAGATCAAATCTATTTACTTCTTTGGAGCTTTAGCTAATATATATTAGCCATACGTTCCTAGGCCAACATTTAATAGCACTGCTCTCGTAATAAATGCATAAATTGGAATGGCTTCGTCGGAGCAATCATTTGCTGCGATCTGCGACTGTTTGTATTCCGAAATGCGTGGTGAGGTGATGCAATGCACAACACCGACGAAATGAACGTGTCTTATACGCTTGCTAGCTTATTATTATTACGTGTTCGTCAGCACACCTTGTAACCACCACATCTCGGGAATCATCGTTGGGAAGACGTGCGATGCCATTTCTACTCAAGTCCACGGTCCAGAGACTCCATGCTCCATGCCATAGTCTGTTGCTCAATGTATGTATTCTGTTTTTTTATAGCGTGTAAGAACAAGAGCCGCAATCTACTTCACGCTCTAGTCTTTCCTATATTTCACCATGTGAATGATTCATATGCTGGCTCCATTGTGTCTTTATTTGTAGAAGTTCGAGTATAGGCTGTGGAATAGTGGGATTTGGATGAGATCATCATATAGCAACAACGTTACCCACCGTATCGTTATTTTGTAGGTTAAGAAAGTCTATAGTTTCTGCCGATATAGTCATAGAGAAGCATCATAGTATCCACATTTGATGCGCTATCCCGTGAATCAATTCACGATCTAACGAAACTGGGAGGATGAGTTTAGCCCGTGATGAGTCGGTTGTGAATATATGATCTATACGCGATCCGTGAAGAGAGTTGATTAGAAATCCCGACGTATGTAAGTACCGAAAATCGAAGTCCGTGAACGAGCTTCGATATCAAGTTGATGAATTGGGTGCATGGCAAATAACTAGTTCATGAATCTTGTCGGAACAGCGACGGACCTTGAAGGGACCAGGTCGACAGGGGCTCAGAGGAGGTGTTTTGTTTTTTCTTTTGGAAAAAAAGAAGGGTTTAGATCGTTGGTCCTTTCATTTTTGTCTTCCGCGAATAGACCTATAGGATTGTACGCACCACGAGCATATTTGCGCCCTTGTAAACAGGAACAGTATTGATTAGTGTCACAAAGGTCTTGTTTTTTGCCATAATCTTTCCCCGTGCAGCGTGTTTCCCTCCCTCGGAACCATCAGCCAACGGATGCACTGCACAGCACCACTCCGGACACCACCTTCGCATACACCCGAGCAAAATACCAGTACCACGCCCGATTGCTGGCGCGTCCAGTTACCGGCGCTCGGCCTCCCGATTGCAGCGCACTGCTGGACACTTGTTCGATCGCACCAAGTCACAGCGTGATACGTCCCTATACCGGTCACCCACACTTGCCGGCACACCTTGATTGCAGGAACCACCGATTAGGTTCTCGATCACCAAATCTGACGCACACACAATATTTTACGGGAGCTCAGCCCAACCTCTATTCCATTAGTATGAATATAGGATACAAGTAATATATACACTAGATTACCAGCAAGTTGTGGACATTTACTCCAAATCCACTCTGATCTATTTTGCCTCACCACCAAATGAAGTTATTCCTTATATAGGCATCGGTTGGACAAAAAAGGCACATCACCAACATGGCTCCTCACCGTTAGATCCTTGATCAATGGCTCAGCACACCCCACACTAGCAACCGACCTAGTGATGTTCTAGAACTGACCCTCACAGTTGATCCTCCCATCCACGGTCCAAGTTAATCAGATGACATCACCCCAACTCTTGGTGTTTCCAGGCAAATTGACCGAAAAACCCATGTTGCATCCTAGCCTGGTGGTCGACCTTCCTGGTTCACCCCCAACTAGCCCTGGTACCGATCCAGCAACCGGCAGGCTCCAGACCACCTAGCACTCAGTACCAGCTCCAGATACGCTCGAACCCGGGTGCCTGCTTGTCAATCCTCAATACCAGGTTAGTCCTGCCCAGTCTTTTGATTGATCATATTGCTGGCACACGCGGTGGTGCTGGCTCGGCACGCACATCTGGTTCTTGGCATCCTGCTCAGTCCCCCACGTGCTACTGCTGCCCACATGCTCGGTCCCGTCTTCTAGCACAACTCGACCTCGCATGCATCTGGCTCCTCCCTTGTTCGGTACCCCAACTGCACTCCAACCTGCTGCATGGCTCTGGTAGGTTATTCCACCACACAAATAACACCGGTTATCCACCTTGAATAAGGGATTAGTTAGGGACAAACGCCAAACCCTAGCGCCCGACTGTCCCACAAGCTAAGCATATAACAATTAGGGATATCTAGTTATCTACAATGAAACTGACTTTATATTTGTCAGAAAGAGTGCTAATAATGTGCGGTAAGACCTAATGAATAATTAGATGCGCCTGGATAATAGCACCTATTTATTACAAAAATGCCAAACTTGCCATTGATGCAACAAAAAGCAACCTCGTAAGAACATAGGCCCATTTATGCCTTGTTTGTTAAACCTTGAGTGTGACAAGCCCAATTAAAAATAAACGAGCTAAGCCCAAATACAGTCACCAACATCGAACTTTTGAGTCCCCCCCGAGATCTGGTGTTTTTTTGTCCTTCAAAGCAAATTGATTTCTTTTCACTTCGTATTCGTTCTTTTTGGACGTCAAAACTAAGTAAAATCGAGTAGCGAGGGAACTGTTATATTGGTCCATACTGCTAACATCAACAGATTTGATATCGTCGTCTACGGAGAATCCAAAGTCTAAAAACTTGATTTCGTCGTACCCAGCAACGATCTAGTGGGATCGATCTTTTGCTAATTACAAAACAAGATTGTTGCAGAATCTAGGCTCCCGGAAACAACGTGACATCTGGCCCAGTATAGGAAATCACCAAAATTCAATTCAAGATAAGCAAACGAAACTAATTTGCATTAAGTGTCGGAAAGAATGAAGATATGAACGAATCAAACAACAACAAGAAAGGCATCTTTCTAGCTACGATCTCTTCTTCCTACGTAACATCATGTTTTGCTGTGCTTAGGCCAAGGTGGAACACTTGGAAGTGGAAGGGTCGAGCACGGCCGGCAGCAGATACTTCCTCCCATTGACACCTTGGGCATTGTAGCTAGCCCCGGTGGTGGTATCAACCAACAACTCCCCGGCGTAGCCCGGATAGGCCCCCTTCCCATACACGCCGGCGCAGGCCGACGCCGCCTCGAGCGGCGCCTCCGCCGGCCCTTGGAAGTACCCCTTGCCGAACGGGTTGGTGACGGTGTTGGCCAGCAGGGAGGCGATGTTGATGACCATACCGTCGATGCCGACGTCGTTGTTGGGCGCCACCAGCGCCGGCGTCTGGGGACCGTAGATGGGCCGGTGGAAGGGCCAGGCGCAGTGGCCGGGGCACTGGGTGGCGGAGTTGCCCACCCAGATGTACGCGAACTTGCTCCCCTTGGGCATTCCCCATCGGGAGGACCCGTGGGTGCCGCACCGGATGGAACAGAAGCCGTCGACGACAACGTCAGCGGCGGTGAGGACGACGCTGACGGAGTTGGGCTTCGCGCCGCCCTTGGCCGAGGCGAGTCGGACGATGTGCTTCAACCGTAGGCGCCTGCCGAGGGAGTACCCGTCGTCTAGAGTTTGAGAAACGAGAGAGAGTTGGAGAGGGGAGGAAGCGGGGCGGTGGGCGGTGGGTGTGTAGAGCTTGAGGGTGTTGGACCACCAAGTCGAAACAGACGGGCGGGCGGAGGTGGAGGAGAGGGAGGTGATGAAGTCGGAGACGATGGCACGCTGGGCGGGGGTGAACTTGCCGTAGAAGATGAGGTTAACAGAGGTTGGGCCAGTTAAGAGGTGACCATTGTGATACTCCATTGCCATGGAAGGCTGCTGTTCTTCCTGATCACCCACCAGCATCCTACCGGCTGCCAATGTCGACTGGCACATTGCCAAGAAAGACAAGGCCACTATTGCCAAAGCTACCATTCTCGTTCTAGTAGCAGTACAGCGAGAAGAAGCTGCCATTGAATATTGCTACAAATTATCTAATGAAACGAGCAGTAGAGAGAGATGGGAAGAGTTGTGTAGTGGTGTGATTGATGAATAAGAAGGGGACGGGGATGGGGGGATATTTATAGTTGGAGCGAGTCTTAGTGGGAATGGGGGAGGTGGGGTGCTGTTAATCAATAATAATCAAGAAGAAGGGGTAAGGAAGGTGCAACGGTACAAAGACGCGGAGGATGGCTGGCTTTTATTTTATTGTTTGTGTGGGGGTGGGGGGGGGGAGAACTGCCTCTTTTCTTTACTACAGCTAATCACACGGAAAGACGTGCCACTCGAGGACAAGTCTTTGCGCTTCACGTTATTCTGCGCTCGCCTGTTGTTTGTCCGAAATGCCCAACTTCTGACTGGCGTCAGGCACGTTGGGGCATGGAGAGAGACTCTAGGAGATGGGCGAAGGGTAGGAAGGCAGTTAGCTTGGGGTGTGGAAGGGGTTGAAGGTGGGGCAAGTGAGCCAGCTGTTGGTTGACGTCTCGTTAGATGAGAAGAGGAAAAGAGAGGAGGGAGTGAGGTGTGTAGCTTTCTGGAGTAGAGAAGAAGGGAGGGGGAGGGTCTCCAAGTCGTGGACACCAGCTGTGAATTGCTGGCCATTGCCAGGTACCAACCAGGATCCAGCATCGTTTCTTCAAAAAGAAATATAAATACAAATTCAAGCTCTGTTATCTGTGTACAATTCTACTTACAACAACTTTACTTTGAAAAAAGAAGAAAATCTACTCACAACCTACTATATGCTACTATTCTAAAACTCCTCCCTCATCCAAAGGGTGTACGTTAGTTTTCCCCCACTTTTTTGAAAAAGAATTAAAATGAGTTTTTATTACATGGATGAAAAATCAGATATCAACGAAGAATTTCAAATGCGCTTGGGCATTTGATTTCACGTTTATTTACCACAGTGTTAAACTTCTAATGCTTAAAATCTATCTTACGGTGATTATATTGTTATGTAATAGCTTTGAAAAAAATAAAGATGAATGTTTTTACGGTACAAACAAATTACACTTAAATAGTGTTTGCTACACTATTTACAATTGAAGAGTGATTATTCACGCCTATAGGGTATTTTTACTCTATAGGGGTTGAAGTTGAACGACAAAAATTATTTTAAAAGAGAAAATTATAATATTATTAATTAAAACGGGGAAAATTGAAGTGAGCTACAAATCATGTTATTTATATATAAGCTAATTCTTTAATTTGAATTTTTTTAATGTGTCTTATATAATGAGGTATATATATATAAAGTTGAGTACATAAAAAAGGTTGATAAATTTTATTTTTTTAGACATCAATATATATGACCTAAAATTAAAATATATTAGTTTGATAGTTTTTTTAACTAAATTTTTATTATAAAAACTCGAAGAGAAAAAGACCCAAATGACAAAAAGTTGAAAAGAGGTAAAAATAAAAAAATAAAAATGGAGAAGACATCAGCCACCCATTTGATCACTGTAATGTATTTAAACTGCCTTGCAATAGAGTCATTTTGGGACATTAGCGGACGGCGGCTTTGATTGTGATTAATATGTAAAACTACCCTTCATTCTTTAACCACTTGTAATCGAAATCATCCATTATATGTCCTTTTTTACAGAAAATTAAATGTTCCATTTCTTTATATTGATTGGACATGAACTCAGCTAAAAGAGAAGCAACGGCTATTACTCCTGGATGTGCGCGCTTCTTTGGATTCCTGGCTTTGACAGCATGCAACATTAATCCCTTCTCTCTGCAATATTTACGCGTAGGCTTTCATAAATAAGCTTGGCCATCTTCCATATGCAACCCATTTCTTCTGAGCATTGATTTTATTTTTCTCTGCCATCTGAGCCTCAATTTACAAAGTCAACTGGCCGAACAAACTAAAGAAAAATCTGTGAAGGGCTCTCCGTGTCACCATTTCAGCCTACTATAGATGCCAGGCTCAAGAACACGGGCAAGTACAAGGGCGCTTGTGGTGTTGCCTATAGATGAGGTAGAGAATGTGTTTTTGAGAAAATGTTTAGTTGTGAGGTTTACCTGGCAACGTATATGCGTGACGGGTGTTACTCGGTAACAGGGCAATGCTATTTTTGAAAGTTTTAATCAGCATTCGTGATTTTAATTAAGAGGATCAATTCATAATATGTCTTACAAACTTTGGGCAGGTCAATAGTTTATATCGAATTGTCTAGAAGTAAGATTCTTTTGGTTCCCCTGTTAGTGTGCTTGCTTGAGACTTGATGTCTTACCAATTCTTTAATGCGGAGGGGAAAAAAAGAATTGATCTACTTACTGATTGCACTAGTTGTCGAGCATTGTTTGCGCTACCTGTAAGCCATATGTTAGCACAGTGAGAGTCTTCTATTTATTGTAACAAGAAACATGATCAAGAACTGGTTATAGCTAATATATTAAAGTGGAAGGATTGGATTAAATTAAAGGATAGAAATCAGGATGTATGGCTTGCATTTACTGTTGTCAACCCCAAATGATACAAAACACAAATACTCTAGTCCTTATCCGTGAGGGCGTGTCATGCACGCATACGTGATATTACAGCAAGCGTCCGCAAAGTAGGAGAGGAGTACTTAATATAAGGGACCAGACGAGATAGCTCCCCTCCCTCGGGCACCATGCTTGACACTTCAATGCACCTCAGATATATATATTGCAGATAATGTCATGAATTTTGTAAGCATTGGATTGCCTAGTCTTCAATATTGCACCAATATGTCTGTAGGAAAAATTTTACGAACTTTTGGTTGTCTCAATAAACGCCCGCATGGTCCATTCGCTGGCACCCTTGTAGGATTGCACCCTGTTTTATCCTCTTCCGTGATTGTTTGCTATGCAACAACAATCTCATTCTTCAAAGCAAGCACGGAATCTTGTCTCTTCTATACTCCAATCATCTGTTATTCGTATGGTTATTCAAGTCATTTTTAATCAGATATCGATGCAATATTACTAAAGCCTCTGTTTGAAGACTGAGCAGGATGAATTATTCATTTGATGTCGATAACACTTAACCCAACATGCCCAACCACATAATTTTCATTTAATCTGACGTATAACAGTACTCTTTTATTACTCTATATATATCTGCATGGAGAAAAAGAACAATGCCGAAAAATGGCCCTTAGTCAACGTTATACAAACAATGCACCCATTTTAGTTATACAATGGCCAAACGTTGCAAGCAATTTTGGATTCAATGGACGTGCTTGGGCCATTTCCGAAACTCATACAAACTCCCATGCTGGCTAGTGAACTCAAAGGACCCGGGGAGTGTTGGTTTTCAATCCCCTAAATCTTTTAACCATAGCTGTATCTGGACGAGATAAAATAATATCTAAGTAAATATTCACATGAAATAAATAAATCAGCATACCAAATTTATGTGGAAAACACTCCAAATTGAAGGGGGAAACCACAACCTAAACGAAATTCACTATAATTATAAATTCTCTTTTACAACTACAGTGTTCTCATTGAGTGAAAATCAGTCTTAAATATAAGTAATACTGCTTTCAATACAAATCAAATATAATCTCATATAGGTTGTTATATAAAGAGTAAATAATCTTAGAGATCACAAGTATTGTTCTTGGTGTATCATTACAACCGATTGATGATCGGGTGAAGAATTCAATCTCTAAGAAATAATTTCTCCTCAAAACCATTAATCTCTTCTTTTTCTCTCAAAGCCAACCCTAAGCACCTCATTTTTCATAAGATCTGCTCCCGAATTGATATTCTTATAAAAAACTCACGAAATTAGTTTAAATACCCCTAAAAAATATCCAAAACGGACCAAAAATCCAACCGATCCTGCTCTTGAAGTTGGACCCCTATGACAGGCCCTAGGCCAGCATTTCCTAGCGCCCAAGTGCTATAAGGATTTTTGGATTCCAGTAGCTGGCACTTGGGCGCTAGCATCTCCATTGCGCCTCCTTCTTCGTGCTATCGGCCGCCTCCATCGTATTTGCTACCAGTTCTTCATGCCGCCTTCCTTTCTTCTTCGTGGAAAAAGAACTCCAACAAATCTCCCATTTCCTAAACATGAAGAAAAATACCTCATATTGGCTTTTATAAACATTACATTAGCTGGGTAAACTCATGTGAGTTGCCAAAAGACGAGAATGGGCAACATCAACCATGTCCCGTCTTCTCCCCATAATTAAAGACCTCTAATAGATATTCCCCACCCTATTGGGACTTCCTTGTATCATACTATTTCTCCAAACTATCTGCTTGGCTTCCTCCTCTAGTACAAATTTGTCTTCAAACAATTTCACTAATGCATGAACCTTGAACTTATACAAAGAATTTATCCTTCTTATATAGCCTTTTTCCTTTGCATCATGAGTTTTTCCACTACTAAAGTCTCCATGCAAATCACCAATATTACCTTTGCCGTTCACTTTTGTATGACCATGATGTCACCACAACACACCTATGGTGGAACCATCAAGAGTTTAAGTCACACTACTTTTTGAATTCCTAAGAGTTGTCTTATAGAAGTTGCAACACCCCTCTTCCCCTCTTCTCTTACGACAGCACGATTACCTTTGGAGTGCTCACATGCACCCTTAGTAAATTTTGATACATAACTTCTATCATCCAAATCATTGGCTAATATAAGGTTCATCCTCAAATCTAGAACATGACGAACAGTAAAATCTTGAAAAAATAATTAGGTTATTTTTAGGGTTTTATAAATCTTAGAACAAATTATAAATAATATTTAATTAAATTAATTCTTAAAAATCAATATCGTAAATTATCAATTATAACCTTTAGAGTACCGATACAATAGTTTTAAATAAGTTCTATTTGTTAAATTTTTGGGATTTGGACTCATTCGCATTAATTTAATAGTCAATTTTTTGACATTTTGTTGTCACACAAATTGATATAATTATAAATAATTACGTTCTTTTTTATAAAATTTAATATAGTTACTTCTTGAATTCCACACATATTAATAATGTTTATTATAGTTACTTCTTGAATTCCACACATATTTTTCTATATAAAGGAGAGTTCTATTGACATTAAATAAAATATCTTATGAGCATATTTAACTCATAAAGGGAAGGCTTTAAGATTGTATGTCATAATTGCGGGTTCTTCATCACAATACCAGGTCCATATAACTACTCAAAATATTATGTATTCTTATGTGGGAGTCCCGACTTGGGACAATACCCTTAAAAATTATTATGTGGGAATCTCGATATTGAGGAGCACCATTTATTATGTGGGAGTCTTGACAAGGGGTAGCACCCTTAAAAATTACTATATAGGAGTCTCGACACAGGGCAACACTCTTAAAAATTATTATGTAGGAGTCCCGACATGGAGCAGCACCCTTAAATACCTACCCCCATGTCAAAAGGGGTGAGAGGGCGTAGTAGTACAAGATGGTTTATTATGCACTTACCTACCCCCATGCCGAAAGGGGTGATAGGGCGTAGTGGAGCAAAACAGCTCATTATGTACATATGATAACGAGAGGGGGGCGTAGTGGAGCAAAACAGCTCATTATGTACATATGATAACGAGAGGGTGAGTCAGAGGGTGAGTCAATGACAAATATCAGTAACTATAGGGCGAAGGCCACGTAGTGTGTGTGCGCATACATGAGATTATAACTAGATGGGCAGCCACCTCCCAACATATTAAGAGCTCAGCATAGGCTCATAAAGACATAATTAATAATGTGGAATATATTAATTTTCTTGTAATTATATGACTTAGTATTTTTATCACTAACGCGAAATTGCCTCCTCAGGTGTGAGCATAGAATGATGGGTAGAGTCGGTTCATGGGCTTAGATTATTCTAAGTAATTGTATATTAAATTTATTATTATGGATTATTTAAAATCATTAATAAAAAATTAATTTGTGAGACACTTAGTTTCATATAATAATATTTGGCTCGTGGCTACACGAATATTTTTTAAAATTAAATTATAACCCAAATTGGTTGCAATCCTCACATCCCCTACACCAAATACTTTGGATTTGCTATAATTTCTTATCTTTATCACACCAAATTTTCATCTTTACATGTAATAAAAGATCTCTTATGAGGTATAGCATGAAAAAATGCTTCAAAATCTACCACCTAACTCGTACCAGTATAAGCCTCATACTCATGAGAACAATCAGAAATCACTACCAATTCATCAAACTTCACAACATTGACGTCTCCCTATTCTTAATCCTTCGCATTCTATTAATCCTGAGTGAGCTTCTTGCAGTATTTTATTATGTGACCCACCTTATCATAATAATAACACCTTATATCTCCATTTGGCTTGAATTTTCCTTTGTATTCCTCATTATTGTTCGTTTCCTTTCTTTTGTTATTGCTTATGAAACCAATGTTTGTAACCCAAGAGATGAAATGGCTGTCTCCAAAGACTTTCTTCTTAGCTCCTCTGATGACAAGAACGTCACCACAGAATCCATGTCAAGTATAATAACATGACTCAAACTCATTATTATATTATCCGAAGATTCCGGCAGAGAACACAAAAGTTGAATAGCTTGTTCTTCCTAACCAATCTTCACATCTATCTCCAAAAAATCATTTATAAGATTATTAAATTCATCCAAATATGCATGAATTGGTGCTCCATCCTTCATCTTCAAATTATACAACTGTCTCCCCAAATAAATCTTATTCACCCCAGATTTATCTTCGTATACATTAATGAGACTCTCATACAATGTCTTGTTGTTGTATTAATGATTTGTATATTGAACAAAACTTTATCATCTAAGGCTTCAAAGTTTTACCCTTCAAAGCAATCACACAGCCATCATTAATCAAAATTACATACATTTTTACTATTCACATATCAAAATTCTTCCCATTAAAGTTAGGAATCTCAAACTTAGTTGTGACTCTATCAACCATTTCGTCAAGATAAACACAACACCATAGATTTGATCTAACCAAACTCTGATACCCATGTTGAGATTCAATCCCTAAATCTTTTAACCTTAATTGTGTTTGGACAAGATAAAATAATAACAAGTAAATACCAAAATAATTACATATAATAAATAAATCAAGCACATCAAATTTACATGAAAAACCTTCCAAATCAAAGGAAAAAAACTACAACCCAAACCAAATTCATTGTAAATATAAATTCTCTTTCACAACTAGAGTTTCTTCTATGAGTAACAATCACTCTTAAATATAAGTAATATTACTTTCAATACAAATCAAAATACAATCTCATATAAATTGTTATGCAAAGAATAGAAAATTGGAGAGATCGCAAGTATTGTTCTTGGTAGAGCACAACAACCGATTGATATTCTGGTGAAGAATCTAAGTCGAGGAAGCGATTCTCCTAGGCGCTAGTGTTTTCACCACGCCTCCTTCTTCGCGCCACCGGCGGCCTTCGTCATTTTTTTAGCCTTGACGCCACCAGCCGCCTCCGCCAATTTTTTCGCTGGTTCTTCACGCGGCCTTCCTCTGTTCTTCATGGAGGGAGAACTTCAACGGGGACATGGGCACCATTCTTCATGGTTCAACTGCTCCGGTCCCCATTTCCTCCTTACAATACTATTGTGTAGTCTTATCCTTCTAGTTCCACATCAATTTTGGAGTAATCTACAAGCTCAACATCCCAACATTTTTGTAACAGTAGCAGAGATACCAAAGATTCCAGGGCCTGATCTCTAGGTAAATGTTCGTGTATGTGGAAGAAGTGATTAGATGATCAGCTATTCAGGTCGGTCCCGTGTCTCCCCGGGATCCATGAATGTATCCATGGAATGGCGAAACTTGCAGAGAAATATATAGAGAAGAAACCCAGTTCCCCATGAAAGGAAATATATAAAGAGACAAATCTGAGCCCCTTCTTTCCGAGCTCCAATCGCGCACTCAATGCTCATTCCTTTAAAACCCAAGAATACATATCCTCAATTTTATTACTCACTCACGTCATCATCACTAGTGAGTTGCCCCATTTCTCCCCTTCTTCAGTATCTGCTATATAATTGCTATATGTGAGTTACCTTTGAACATTGTACAACTCATGGAGGGGTATTTATCAGGCGAATTTTAGGTGCCCGAAATTTTGTTTAGTTCTTGTCAAGCTTATTGTCACTGGGGTCGAATGGAGCTCAAGTTGAAATCGTACTAGTTTAATATGTATTTACATTACCCTATTCTTTAGTTGCCCTATACATCAAATTAAACCTCGTAATTTGTCGTAATATTGTGTAGAAAGTTGATAGTCTTATATTATAGGGCATTTGGTTACATCTTTTTTTTCTACCATTTCTTAATAAATTTTGAGAATAAAATTTTTTTTGTAAGAATTCTTCTACACGCGATAGAAGTTAAAACTCTGTTTGGCAAAAATGTTTTTTTTTAAATGACGTGTTTGGCAACAAAAAACAATATGATGTCTTAAACATATGAATACCAATTATTGTTTTTAAGTTTTAATATGACATAAACAAAGACTATTTATTTATTATGATAAGTTAAATTTTTATCCAACTTTTGCTTGCATCGCTATGGTATTCCATAAAATTTTACCCAATCGACGTTGCTTATGGTTAAATGTACGTCCACGGGGATTTTTTTGTTGCTCATGTCGAATTCTTTCACGCTTTTTCCGTTCTACTTCTTCATCAATTTTAACACCTTTTCTACTCTCAATTTCTAGCCTCAATTGATTTTTTCCTCGTTTAAATACTTCATTGATTTTTTGAACTAATATTTATAAAAAGAATTGCCAAATATATATTTTGTTTCATTGAATGTTTTTTATATTTAGTTTCATTTTATAAAACATAAACCATTATTATATAGTATGAATAGTTAAATAGGTACCTGTGCTAACTTGACAATTTATCATAAATGATCAGGTTTGGTTTTGTTTTAATAATATATAAATGCTTGGATTTGGTGTTCATGATAAAAAAGTAAATAATAAATAATTAAGTTTGGCTTATTAATTGAAATTAAATGGTCGCTTAGATTTAGGCAAATACAACTCTATCCATAGGAAAAAAAACAGAATACCTATGCCTACTGTTACAGCCTTAGTCCGAGGACGTGCCGGGTGCGCGGGATTGGGCAGTTGTTCCCATGCATGCCGGGTCCGACACGAGTAGCACGGGGCTATTCGAGTGGTGAAACAACTGGTTGAGGCTAACACGGTGTTGCAGTTGCAAGTAACGAAGTGCCGAGCATGAGTCAGTCGGAGACCAGATAAACCTCAAGATGATCGAGACAGGTGCTGGTGACCGAGCACTTGGGCGTCGGATCATGATCGAGCATTGGTGCCGAGAACCGAGCGCGAGGACTCGAGGTTGATCGCTGCGTGCGGATCACGGAGTGCCGGGTGTGCGCTGGTTCGATGCTGGTGTGCGATCGCTAGCGTGCGCGAGCGAGGAGCGAGCGTGATCGAGCGCTGCCGAGACTTCGGTGCAGCGTGCTCGAGCATTGACGCGAGCGTGAGCGAGCGCTGCCGAGACAGCGGTGCAGCGTGCGCGAGCGTGGGGCGCTAGCGGGATTTTGATCGAGCCATGACCGAGGCCTAGCGAGCGTTGCCGAGACATCGGTGCAGCGTGCGGTGCGACTCAAGTAGCGAGCAGGTAGCGGTAGCGAGTTGCGGTATCACGCTACGTGACCGAGACCTGGTGAACGAGCATGCACGAGCGGTGAGCGAGCACGTGATCGGTAGCGAGGGTCTGGCTGCACCAACATGATCGATGGATGGAGTTGATCGGTACTAATGGCTTATCGGTAGCAGGGGTTATCGGTGGTGCGTCTGGGACGTGCACGAGGTTGCTGGATGGTCGAGCCGAAGACTTGGGTCGAGCCAGGGTGGTTGGACGTGGTGGTTGTAACTAACTACCAGCGCTGGACTTTGTTTGCCGATAGAGATAAGGATGGATCTTGATCGGAATCTTGGAGATAAGGTTGCAACTGAATTTGGAGATAAGCACGCCCAGGCTGGATTGAATTGAGACGTCAAGAGAGTCCAGATTCGTGGGAGATCTTGGAGATAATCTTTTGGGAAAAGATTATGCTCGGATTGTAGTTTATCTTGGAAGAGTTCAACAACGTGGAGACTCCTATAAAAGGAGGAAGCCAACGTGAGGAAAGAAGAAGAACTGCCGAGAGGGGTCTTGGTGGAGCGTCGTGATCTGTTTTGTGGAGAAGACGGAAACCTCAACAAGCAAATCCGTGGAGTGCTGCAGATCGATTCCGGGAATCGATTCTTCACGAGTTCATCGGCATAGGGTTGCTGGTCGTGGTGCTGTGTTTGGAGGTACGACGTGGTTCTTCTCATAACCTAGTTTGCATTACTTGGTTGAGGGTTTTGCATGTAAACGAGTAGGTCGTGGGTGGCTGCTCGGGGTTGTGATTTCGTGAGGACAATTGTGAGCGTGGGTGCTTAGTTCTCGCTACTCTTCAGGGGAAGAGTTGAACACCGTGGGGTTTGCATGTCCATGGTGTAAGCGATCATAGGGGTGATTGCTGTATCCTTGTTTTGTGTTTAATTCAAGGTTGGAACAGGGGTTCCGTAATTGTGGTGTTGGCGTCTGACTTTGGGTACTAGCAGCGTTCTTTGATTCCGGGAACTTGTTGCGATACCGATCAGGGGATTGGTGTCAGGGTCGGCATTGGGTGGTCGATCAGGGTCGCCACATACTACTTATTTGGTTTGCTATTGTGGACGTTTCGAGAATTATCTGTCGGTACCGAACGATATCGTGCACTAGGCAATTTGGGTGCCGGTATTTGTGTTCGGCGTGCATCGTGATTTGTAGGAGCGCAGGGGTGTGGCTTCGGGTCTCTTGCAGGAGATCGTCCCGCTACACGTGTAGTGGGGTTTCTGTTGCGTACTTTGAAGGGAGGCTGGTGTTTCGGGAGCGAAACACGCCGCGCGGTTTGCTGTTGGGGCGAAAAATTTTGTCCCACATAAAGCGGCCCGTGACAGAGGTATCAGAGCTGAGTTTCGGTGAAAACTTGGTCGACGAAGCATCCTGTGAAGAAGTTGCACTATAACCTTCGGGGAGGGTTCTCCACATTTACCGGTGAGATGGATACTCAATCCACTGATGCTCTCAGAGAGAGGGTCGCACGGCTGGAAGTGCTGGTAGGAGGGCCTACCAGTGATGGAGACGGACATACCGCCTTCGACAAATTGCAGTCTCTGGCAGAAGGGTTGTGGGACTTGAACACTCGGTTTACCACTTGGGCCGAGTCCAGCCAGGTGCGGGGTGAGACGGCAGAGATGGGAGATCTCCGGGCTGCGGTTGAGGAAATGCACGCAGATGTGGCTTTGCTCAAACAAGTGTGGGTAGCGCGGCCTCAGCAGGGTATTGCTGATCGTGTAGCAGAAGAAGCTGTTCCAGGAAGGCTCAAGGTGCCCGAGCCAAAGAAGTTCGAGGGGACCAGGTCGGCCAAGGACTTGGAGAACTTCATCTGGGACATGCAGGAATACTTCACTGCTACGAAGGTTCCCGAAGATAGACAGGTTTCGATGGCCAGTATGTTTATGACCGGTGATGCCAAGTTATGGTATAGATGTCGCACCGAAGAGGATGAAGCAGCTGGTCGACACCGGATTGAGACTTGGGAGTTCCTGAAAAAGGAGCTTCGGGAGCAATTCTCTCCAACCAACACTACATGGTTGGCGAGGTCTCGATTGCAACGGTTGAGACAGACAGGAACAGTTAGGGATTACGTCAAAGACTTCAGCTCTTGTCTCCTCGACATCAAGAATATGTCGGAGGATGATAAGTTATTCAACTTTATCAATGGTTTGCAGACTTGGGCGCAGATGGAACTAAAGAGGCAGAAGGTACAGGACTTACCTGCAGCTTTGGTGGCAGCCGACGCACTGGTGGATATTAGGCCAGGGCCAAGCAACACAGACGTGGGTCCGACTAAGAAACTCCAGGGTGGTCAGGGCAATCAGCAGGGTGGCGCGAGGAAGCCATCCAGAAGACCGAAGAAGAAGTTTCAGAACTTCAGTGCAGGGAACCAGGACAGGAAGGTAGCTGATCCGAAGAAGTCTGGGTGCTTTCTGTGCAATGGTCCACATCTGGCTTGAGAGTGTCCGACCAAGGGCAAGCTCAGTGCCTTGGTGGCGGAAGCAGACCATGACCAGGAGGATGCGGGTCCTTCTGCTCGAGCATCTACCCTTCAGATACTCGGGGCATTGAGAGCTGGAAGAGCAGCTTCAGGGGGAGCTGATTTGATGTTTGTTCCATGTGTAGTGAATGGGAGGAAGGTTTCAGCCTTGATAGACACTGGGGCAACCCATAGTTTTGTCTCCAAGGGGATGGCTACGGAGCTGGGGCTGAAAACCGGGACCAACACAAGTAAGATTAAGGCAGTGAACTCACAGGCGAAGCAGGTAGATGGCATTGCTAGAAGTGTCAGACTCAACCTGGGAGAATTCGAGGGCCGAGTGGATCTCATGGTCATCGAGATGGATGACTTTGGTTTGATCCTCGGTAATGCGTTTATGAGTACTGCTGGAGTGGGAGTTTTTCCACACCTGGGAGGTATACTGATCATGAGCACGACGAGTGCAAGCTTTGTTCGTGGCAGTGGGAGGCCTTCTGGGGTCGAGAGCCGCACTTTTACTGGCGAGCACTTGTCGGCAATGCAAGTGGCTCGGGGGTGCAAGCGAGGAGCCTCGACTTATCTTGCTGTGATGAGAGAGGTCCAACCGGATCACGTGGTGGTGGTGCCGGACGAACTGTTGGAACTGTTGGAAGGCTATTCTGATGTGATGCCAACTGAATTGCCAGACGGGTTACCTCCCAAGAGGACGATCGAACACCGGATCGAGCTGGAGCCAGGGGCAAGAGCACCAGCGAAGGCGCCAAATAGGATGTCGCCTAAAGAACTCACAGAACTCAAAATCCAGCTAGGGGAGCTGCTGGATTCGGGGAAAATTCAGCCATCAACTGCACCGTATGGGGCGCCAGTTCTATTCCAGGAGAAGCACGATGGGTCGATGAGACTATGCGTCGACTACCGGGGACTGAATAAGGTGACCATCAAGAACAAGTACCCAGTTCCTTTAATTGCTGATCTGTTTGACAGGCTGAGTGGAGCGCGGGTTTTCACTAAGCTGGACCTGAGGTCAGGATACTGGCAAGTCCGGATTGCGCCGGAGGATGTGTCAAAAACAACTATGGTCACAAGGTATGGGTCTTTTGAATTCCTTGTGATGCCATTTGGGTTGACAAATGCGCCAGCTACTTTCTGCAATCTGATGAATGATGTGTTTCATGACTATCTCGACAAGTTTGTGGTTGTGTATCTGGATGATATAGTTGTTTATAGTGAGTCCATGGAGGAGCACCGTGGACACCTGAAGCAGGTTTTGGATCGCCTAAGGGAACATCAACTCTTTGTGAAGAAAGAGAAGTGTGAGTTCGGCCTGGAGGAAATCAGTTTTCTCGGCCACAAAGTTGGTCAGGGGTCGGTGCGCATGGAGGAATCAAAGGTCCGAGCCATTGCCGAGTGGCCGGAACCGACGAAGGTGACAGAGGTGAGAAGCTTCCTAGGTTTGGCCAACTACTACCGGAAGTTCATACATGGGTACAGCCATGTAGTGTCACCGTTGACTGATCTGCTGAGGAAGGGACAGTCATGGGCGTGGACGGGTTCATGCCAAGCAGCTTTTGATGAGTTGAAAGCAGCTATATCTTCTGAGCCGATACTGAAGTTGCCGGACTTCAGTCGACCGTTTGAGGTGGTGACAAACGCTTCAGACAAGGCAGTCGGAGGAGTACTACAGCAGGATGGGCATCCTATAGCTTTTGAGAGTTGGAAGCTGAAGGACGCTGAGACGAGGTACTCAGCGCATGAGAAGGAGATGCTTGCAGTGGTACATTGCCTTCGAGTGTGGCGAGTGTATTTGCTGGGATCCAAGTTCGTGGTGATCACGGATAACGTAGCTAACACTTTCTTCAAGACCCAGAAGAAACTATCCCCGAGACAAGCGAGATGGCAAGAGTTTCTGGCGGAGTACGACTTCGAGTGGTTGCACCAGCCGGGAAAGACGAATCAGGTGGCAGATGCCCTGAGTCGAAAGAACATGGAGGTGGTGGCAGCTATATCAGAAATTCAGACTGAGATATTGGGGCAAGTCCGGGAGTTAGCAAGAGACGACCCAGAGTACAAGAAGCTGGTCGACAAGATTAGTGAGGGGCTGATTCGAAAATATTGGACTGAAGATGGAGTGGTTTACGCCAGTGGGGGTCGGCTTTATATCCCTACGGGTAGACTACGGTGAAAGCTAATGGAGGAGTCCCACGACACCCAGTGGGCAGGACATCCTGGGAGAGACAGGATGTACGCTCTAATGACCAGGGCGTATTATTGGCCGGGAATGAAGGCCGATATCGAAGCTTTCGTCAGGTCTTGCTTAGTTTGCCAGCAAGACAAGGTGGAGAGACGACTAGAGGCAGGCTTGCTACAGCCTCTACCTACACCAACGAGGCCGTGGAGTTCGGTTTCGATGGACTTTGTGTCCGGATTCCCCAAGGTGAGGGGAATGTCGTCGGTGATGGTTGTTGTAGATCGATTCTCAAAGTATGCCGTAGTTACAGCAGCTCCACAGAAATGCTCAGCCGAGAAGACTGCTGAACTGTTCTTTAGGAACGTGGTCAAGTACTTTGGAGTACCGGCAGACATAGTGAGTGATCGAGACGCCAGGTTCACAGGGAGATTCTGGACGTGCTTGTTTGGTTTACTAGGGAGTAAGCTGAACTTCTCTACAGCTAATCATCCTCAGTCTGATGGGCAGACTGAGAGGACGAATGCTCTACTCGAGGAGTATTTGAGGCATTTCGTCACAGCCAGCCAGGGAACTGGTTGGATCTTCTTGATGCGGCGCAGTTTTGTTATAATCTGCATCGTTCCTCAGCAACGGGACTGAGTCCTTTCGAGGTTGCTACAGGCTACCAGCCTCTTACACCACTGGAGGTAGCTTTGCAAGGGCGCGGAGCGAAGTGTCCAGCAGCATACAGGTTTGCCCGAGACAGGCAGGAGCTGTATGAGGATGCGGTGGATTCACTAGCCAAAGCAACACGCAGAATGAAGAGATATGCCGACTTGAGGAGAAGGCCGGTATCATTCAGCGTAGGGGACAAAGTGATGCTGAGACTCACACCACAGATCTGGAAGAAGATCAGACGTACCGAGGTGCACAGGGGATTAGTGCAGCGGTATGACGGTCCTTTTGAGGTGGAGAAGGTGATCGGGAGCGTGGCCTACAAGTTGAAGCTTCCGGAGAGGTATCAACTTCACCCAGTATTTCATGTTAGCTTTCTCAAGCCATTTCATGAGGATGTGGTCGATCCGAGGAGAGCTCGTCCAAGGAGAGCTCCACCTACTGTCCGGCGGCAATATACGAAGCAGGTGGGGAAGATTTTGGCGCATAGGCAAGGTGCACCAAACACCGGGATTGAGTATCTGATAAAATGGAAGGGCGAACCGAGGAGTGAAGCTAGCTGGGAACGAGCAAGGGACTTGTGGCAGTTCGAGAGGAGAATCAAGAAGTACCAGGGAGGACTTAACCCTCCGATGAGGACATCGGATCTCATTGGTGGGGGTGAGCTGTTACAGCCTTAGTCCGAGGACGTGCCGGGTGCGCGGGATTGGGCAGTTGTTCCCATGCATGCCGGGTCCGACACGAGTAGCACGGGGCTATTCGAGTGGTGAAACAACTGGTTGAGGCTAACACGGTGTTGCAGTTGCAAGTAACGAAGTGCCGAGCATGAGTCAGTCGGAGACCAGATAAACCTCAAGATGATCGAGACAGGTGCTGGTGACCGAGCACTTGGGCGTCGGATCATGATCGAGCATTGGTGCCGAGAACCGAGCGCGAGGACTCGAGGTTGATCGCTGCGTGCGGATCACGGAGTGCCGGGTGTGCGCTGGTTCGATGCTGGTGTGCGATCGCTAGCGTGCGCGAGCGAGGAGCGAGCGTGATCGAGCGCTGCCGAGACTTCGGTGCAGCGTGCTCGAGCATTGACGCGAGCGTGAGCGAGCGCTGCCGAGACAGCGGTGCAGCGTGCGCGAGCGTGGGGCGCTAGCGGGATTTTGATCGAGCCATGACCGAGGCCTAGCGAGCGTTGCCGAGACATCGGTGCAGCGTGCGGTGCGACTCAAGTAGCGAGCAGGTAGCGGTAGCGAGTTGCGGTATCACGCTACGTGACCGAGACCTGGTGAACGAGCATGCACGAGCGGTGAGCGAGCACGTGATCGGTAGCGAGGGTCTGGCTGCACCAACATGATCGATGGATGGAGTTGATCGGTACTAATGGCTTATCGGTAGCAGGGGTTATCGGTGGTGCGTCTGGGACGTGCACGAGGTTGCTGGTTGGTCGAGCCGAAGACTTGGGTCGAGCCAGGGGGTTGGACGTGGTGGTTGTAACTAACTACCAGCGCTGGACTTTGTTTGCCGATAGAGATAAGGATGGATCTTGATCGGAATCTTGGAGATAAGGTTGCAACTGAATTTGGAGATAAGCACGCCCAGGCTGGATTGAATTGAGACGTCAAGAGAGTCCAGATTCGTGGGAGATCTTGGAGATAATCTTTTGGGAAAAGATTATGCTCGGATTGTAGTTTATCTTGGAAGAGTTCAACAACGTGGAGACTCCTATAAAAGGAGGAAGCCAACGTGAGGAAAGAAGAAGAACTGCCGAGAGGGGTCTTGGTGGAGCGTCGTGATCTGTTTTGTGGAGAAGACGGAAACCTCAACAAGCAAATCCGTGGAGTGCTGCAGATCGATTCCGGGAATCGATTCTTCACGAGTTCATCGGCATAGGGTTGCTGGTCGTGGTGCTGTGTTTGGAGGTACGACGTGGTTCTTCTCATAACCTAGTTTGCATTACTTGGTTGAGGGTTTTGCATGTAAACGAGTAGGTCGTGGGTGGCTGCTCGGGGTTGTGATTTCGTGAGGACAATTGTGAGCGTGGGTGCTTAGTTCTCGCTACTCTTCAGGGGAAGAGTTGAACACCGTGGGGTTTGCATGTCCATGGTGTAAGCGATCATAGGGGTGATTGCTGTATCCTTGTTTTGTGTTTAATTCAAGGTTGGAACAGGGGTTCCGTAATTGTGGTGTTGGCGTCTGACTTTGGGTACTAGCAGCGTTCTTTGATTCCGGGAACTTGCTGCGATACCGATCAGGGGATTGGTGTCAGGGTCGGCATTGGGTGGTCGATCAGGGTCGCCACATACTACTTACTTGGTTTGCTATTGTGGACGTTTCGAGAATTATCTGTCGGTACCGAACGATATCGTGCACTAGGCAATTTGGGTGCCGGTATTTGTGTTCGGCGTGCATCGTGATTTGCAGGAGCGCAGGGGTGTGGCTTCGGGTCTCTTGCAGGAGATCGTCCCGCTACACGTGTAGTGGGGTTTCTGTTGCGTACTTTGAAGGGAGGCTGGTGTTTCGGGAGCGAAACACGCCGCGCGGTTTGCTGTTGGGGCGAAAAATTTTGTCCCACATAGAGCGGCCCGTGACACCTACCTATGCCTGTGTTCGTTAACGGATGGCAAGAGACACCTGAACTTTTACTTTAACCATAATGTTCTGAAAATTAATTTTTGTCTTATCGAGTCAAATCGTTTTAACAATTTTTTACCATCTCTTAATGGTTTTCAACCTCTCGAGGAAACATGTTAGTTTCATCGAAAATTTTGTAGTAGAGCATGAGATCTGGCTTTCGACTCCTCACTACAATATGAAATTCAGACGCCCAATGGCAAGCACTGAACAGTACATACCGAGAAAGAGTTAAATGTGCCCATTTGGAGGCATTTAAGCATGCAATTGTTTCGTCTTGGAAATTAAGAGGCCTGGAACCCTAAAATTAAGCATTAGGCGTCAGGTTGGAAGATCAAACTTACTTGAAACTCAAATCTAGTAAGTTTGACATGTCTTCTATTAAGTTAGTTTTCTCAATAAAACTTAGCCATTAAATTTCCTCATCACTCAATAAGTTTTAATCAACCCATTAAAGTAAAATTGGCCAACCATGTCGATACTATCGATGTTCCGTTACATCTTTGCATTGTTCAAACAGGAGAATTACATCGCAGTTTTTATTGTGTTTATGCTACACTTTCAATTTCCACTATTCAGAAATATGAATTTCACTGCACAAATGAACGTGCGTCAAAGAATTCTCACCTATCTGCAGACACAAATATATTTGTACTCAAGAATGGTACATGCTGAAGTAACAAATACCATAATACTAATTGGCAAGAGCAACATTTTGGAGCAATTCTTCAAGATCCGCCAACCTGAAAGCATTATAATGGGTCATCCCTCAGTAGTCAGGTTAATAGATAGCTAGTAATATGAGAAAATTTATGTTTCATACATAGTTACTTCCAATATAAGAAATTAACATGATTGCATTTACCAATCCATGAAAGATTGGCATACCTTATGCTAGACAAATCAGGATAGATTGCAACTGCTTCACTAAAGTCCTGCAAGAGACCAAATTCATTGAAATGCTTTGCAAACAAAAACCTACAGAGATTTGTATGCTGGTTTACATGGGGATCCCTAAGTTTACAGGACACAGATGTTCAAGCCCCAAATGATGCAAGCTATACAATTCCACTTTCAAAAGAGCGAAATGAGGCATCTAGATTGTAAAAATGGTTTAAAATTTCATCACATTAGCGCACATTATTGTAACACTCAAGCTAAAAATCCACATCAGTAGGTCTCTCTCACCCGAAAATGCATAGTTATACTCAAAAGCCAAGGGAAAACAAACAAATCATTGCAAACAAATCATCTAGACTTCACCTGGTTAGCTGTAGACGATGTGTATGTCACAACACAAGGCATCCCAGCTCTTGTTGCCGCCTGTAAAGGTTATTTACTGCCCATGAAGGTTTGTATAAAGAACTTGCCTTATTTAGAAGATATTCGAACAACTGTACCACACACCTGCAGGCCAATGACACTATCTTCCACAACTAAACAGTTCTTCCCTTCAATGCCAAGCTTCTGCAACGCAAAATTATACTCAAATCCAGTCAAACAGACGAATATGCGCAATATGGATGTTTACCTTTGAGGCCGTTAAGTATATTGATGGATCAGGCTTTTTCTCCTTCACGTCATCACCTGCAAGGCATGTGAAGAGGCATAATCAAGGATCACTTATCACAAGTTCTTTCATAGGGTATGCAGCTCCACACACTTGAGTTTTAAAAATTTATGGGGCCAAAATTTAAATAAATAACCACAAAAGTAGAACTAAGCAACTGCATTTATCTATCTGTTAAGAAGGCAATCATGTTATTGCAAGCTCAATAAGGTATGAAAAGTACCAGCAAGAAAGCAATCAAGATTCCTGAAACGATCCTGGACATGAACAGGAAATAAGAAAAAAGATTAATACAATAATTTACTGACGATACTCAATAATTGAAAGCTTGTAAAGGCTAAAAAAAGGCTCAAATGCCATTCAATTTCCCCTCTTATCTTATCAGAACTCAAATAAAGGAGATTAAACATAAGACATAAGTTCATTGTTGCCTCAGTTTTATTAAAGTAAAAAAATAGAATGGAAAACACTGCTGTATGAACTCACCAGTCCTATAAGATTCTCAAGACAGAGAATGACAGAACTCTTGGTGGCTGCCGAGCAAACAGCAAGCTTGATGCCCTATAGTACGTAAAACTTATTAAAATGAGTTTACTTCATGCGAAGCACCTTAGAGTGGATAGATAGCCACATCTTTTATTATTTTCATATCAAGTCAGCGTTCTACAACAATGAGGTGTAATTTGGTACGTTCGTCAAAGTTAAGGCATTAATGCCGTTTTGCAGTCAAATCTATTTTTTATCTTCTTCGCCTAATCCCTTTTGACAACTTAATTTATCGAAGAGAAAGATACTCCAGTAATTTGTCCCAACCAAGCAAGGCCATTAAAAGCGGATGTATGTCTGCTTAAGGATGTTTATGAAACTCTTGGCTAAAAACATATTAACAAAAACTGAAAGCACATTGATCAAGAAAGCTCACGGCAGCCTTAGCCTCATCCATCAGCCTCAAAACTCCCGGCCTAGGCTCCACCTGGTCACAACATTAGCTGGTAAATTCAAAATCAGTCGTTTAGTGCAAAAAATTTTACACAACGCCAAACAAACGATTCATAGAAATTGACTTGATAAGATCCTTACACTTCCAGATTTTATGATTTCTTTGTACCTTTCGGTTTTCCAGTCCTACAGAACGCAGCCATCAATCAGTTTAATCATTGGCGTAGCAGAATAGAATCAAAACAAAGACAGACATTTTTACATACAATTGCCCAACAAGACGATGAGTTTTAAAGTAGCATATTAGTCAGAGACACAAGGCTAAAACTATACGAAATTGCAAATATTACAATTTCTAATCACAACTTCTTTCCTCGGCAGCGATCAGAAGACAAAATCAGTAAACAATGTAAAAAAACAGATTGAATTCACCTAAAGAAGAGTGAGTGGAAGTAAACTCTAACCTGGAGCGTATCAATTAGCAATGCTCTGTCTGTGTCAGCCGAAGGGGCTGTTTGGAAGATTGAAGAAGATGGCCACCCATGTTCTTTGAAGTACCTATAAAATCATCCATATTTAACCAAAAGATGGTTTAAAAAAAGAAGTAAAAGTAAAAGCAAGTGCAAAGAGAAGAAGAGAGAGCGCGACCATCGCATCTTGGGTTTGCCGCCACCAATGAGATTCTGGAGCTCGTCGTAGAAGACGGGGTCCCAGTGGAGGAGCTGGGAGGGGGAGCACCTGACGTCGAAATGAGCAAAGGCGTCGTTGTAGGCAGTGCGGTGAAGATGCTCGGACTCGAGGATGACGCCGTCGCAGTCGAAGATGAGAGCGTGCATGGGGGAAGCGTAGGCGGAGGCGGAGAAGTTGGCCGACGGGCGGGGAGTCCGCCGGCCCAAGAGCGAGAGAGAAGGTCGGCGGTGGAGGCACCGGAAGTGCAGGGATGATGATGAGTAAGAGGAGGAGGAGAAGCGTGGACCAAGAAAGAATAATTCGAAGGTGGAAGAAGAAGGGAAGAGGTGGGAAGGTGGGGAGGAGATGAGAGGAGATGAGAAGGTGGCCATGGAAGGAGAAGGAGATGGTGGTGGAAAGAAAATATAGGATAGAAGGAAGTATGAATATGTTTGAGTTCCATGGCGGCCATGGGATAAGTAGAAGGGTAGCTGCGTATGTTCGTGGATGTGGAGTTTCTTTTGTATGGCTCATATTGTGGGTGGGACTCTCTGCATGCTCTCTCTGTGCTAGCTATCGACTTCTTAAGTTCTTCTAATAATTTTAACGACCAATTACCTCGTATAAGCTTAAAATTACAAATAATTTTGAGTAACGTTTAGCTCTACTCGGAAGCGATGCCGGTAAATCGACTGTAAAGATGTGCACAATAACTCCACTGGCGTCACTCCCGAAAAGAGCTAAAATTTTTTCTAACAATCTTTACTTCACAAGCAAATGGTGATCAGTTAAAAACTTTGTTAAAATAATTTACCCAATTCACCCTCTTTTTGTTTGATGAGGTTATTAAGAAAATTCATACATTTTTTTTCTGTAAGTATGCATCGAGGAACTTGGAAAGCAAAAAATTATGCATGAATCTCTCACCGTAAGGTAATATTTAAAATAATAAAATTTCCTTTCATATTAAAAAGGAGCGCTTTTTTTAAAAAAAAGGTTCGTCCCTGCCCCCGCTCATATAATTCCTCCACCCCTGCCCCCAAAGTTTGAACCTTTGGATTTTTCATTTCACACATAAGTTCTTTTTTAACAAGGTAAACGTGCCACTTGAGGGCTGGGGAGATTGCCTTAGACGTTGTCCTTGTCTTTATAAAGCAAACAAATCTTGGTTACTTAAAATTGGTAATTTTAGATCGAACCGTGAAAGTCCATTTCCCCTCTTACACTAGTTCTTTACAAGACAATAGAAATTCATTTTCACAAAAAGGAAAAACAGAACTAGGAAGAGACTAAGACATTCATTCGATCATAATCAATCAAAGAATAATGAGGAAGAACGGTTGCACTGGAGTTGGGAACAAATTTATGATTTGATAATATAAGATTCCTCATTGTTTTCAAGGAAATCAACAGCGTATTCCAAAATCATTTTGCTTACTACAACATATAGCGTACCTATAGGCTGACCGAGGTATCAATCACATGCATTTTCCTTGTTCCACCTACCAAAAATTGCACCCGACCATCGGAGGCAAGATAAGAGAGCAACCACCTAACCAGACATATCATAATACTACCTTCTACTGTTTGCAGTTTTAGTTTTGTTCAAACCGGCTAATTCCTCAATCAACTTCCTCTCCTCCACACTTAGCCTCTTTGGAATTTCCACTTGAACGCGTACCAACTGATCTCCCCTTGGATACCGTTTGTCTAAAGAAGGCACTCCTTTCTTTGCCATCACCAGTGTCGTCCCGGGTTGAGTACCAGCAGGGACCTTCAGATCAACCTGTCCATCTACTGTTGGTACCTTTACGGTGGTTCCTAAGATTGCATCAGTATACGGAACTTTGCAGGTGTAGAGAATGTTAGTTCTGTCGCGTTTCAGAACCGGGTCGGGTAGCACATCAATGAACACAAAAAGGTCACCCGGTGGACCTCCCCTTCTTCCAGAGCTTCCCTCTGACCGCACCCTTAATCTGCTTCCAGAATCCACACCAGCCGGAACCTTGAGATTGATCGTCTTGGTTTTCTTAACTCGCCCATCTCCTCCACATGTGTTACAAGGTGTCGATGATTCTCCACTTCCTCCACAGGTAGAACAGGTCATTACCTGCTGGAACACTCCAAGTGGAGTTCGAGCAGAGGAGACAACCTGACCTTGACCTCCACATGTGTTACATTTAGTAGGTGTTGTGCCAGGTTTTGCACCTGATCCATCACATGTCCCACAAGTCTCAAGTCGGCTTATTCCAATTTCTTTCTCAACTCCAAAAACAGCTTCCTTAAAGTTCAACACAAGACTATACTGCTCATCTTCTCCTTGTACTGGCCGATTTCTAGCAGCATGACTGCCACCCATTCCACCCATACCTTCAAACAGTGATTCGAAGAGATCAAATGGATTGCTGAAGTCCTACAACATGTAATGATAGTAGCAAATTACAAATGGATGCTTTCTTCACAGTTGTCATTCTTAGACCAAGGGCAAACAGAGACTTACCCCTGTGCCCATTCCAGCACCTTTTAAGCCAGCTTCACCAAACTTGTCATACAATGATCGTTTTTCATCGTCTGACAAGACCTGAAACACATTATCCAATATGTTCAGCATTTGCAATAGCAGGCAATAGTAAATCAAGAGTTGAGTGATGAACCTCATAAGCATTACTGATCTCCTTAAACTTTTGCTCAGCGCCAGGGTCCCTGTGGGAGAAAATGGTGATGAAGATCAATATACTAATTTTTGCTAATGACAGAAAGTCATATAAATCAAATATCATTTAATCAACTAACAACCAACTTCATGTAAGAAAATATAAACGACAATTATGGCCATAGAACACACATTTTAAAAAATATATCTCTTCACAAAATTGCCTATTGCATTGCTGTAATCTTTTCATATGTTGACTTTCTCATTTGGAAAGGCCATGGCTGCACTTTTGAATTTAGTTTGTTTCAATTTGGTGAACATCATTTTACGCGAAACAAATGTGTGAGTTATTCAATTACAATAGGTTCATTTTATATGTCCTTTAGGACGTGGCTTGAGTTTCAGAAAGGGTTTTGCGGAGGCGGTAGGCCAGATAAGGAGAGGGTCAAATAACCGACTCATCCTCCAACATACACACAAGCCTCACTCTCAACTGAACCCTCAAATTCTTCTGTCCATTCTGACTACTGATTCCAGTATTTGATTCTAGATATCACCATGTTCATCTTCAACTTCGTGTTCAGTCCCAGTGCAGACAACACCATCTTGTCATAGTTTAATGAAGAAGGAGCTTTCTGCTTCCTTGGGAACTGAGGAGACTCGACCAGAGAGCGGCAATAGAATTTTGCTTTCCTTGCTGGCAGGAAAATCCAGCCTGTCTTCATTCTCATTCATCTTTCTCTTCCTCATGTCTCCCACAGGACATTTTCTTAATTTAAGAGCAGTATGGAGTGAAACATAGGAGATGACTCATTTCACTATGCCATAGTGAATGGTAGTTTAATTAGGGGTACGCCCATAAGGGGTGAGCCCCACCTGAATCCTAATGCTTATCTCATTAATTCAGATATAAGTATGAGAGTTACAAACCCAATTTCTAATGCTCATCTTATTAATTGAAATAAGTATGAGTTAGAAACTCAATTAGGACTTCCAGTACTTGATGTTTATAAATAGGACATCAAAGGAACCGCCTAGGGACTAGAATCAACTCAGGGTGAAGTAGAATTGGGGGTTTAGGCTAAGAATAGAGGATTCTATCCGCTATTCAGATGAGGTGACTACCTTATTTGTCATTCCGATTCGATCTAAAAGGTGTGCTTCTTGTGTTTTAGATAATTTATTTTAACAAGCCAAAATGAAAATGTGAGAAGTGGCCATGCGTGTGATTGCTTTCAATTTAACATCACGTGTGATGTGAATTTCCTTCAGTAGCAATGCTCTTTTTTCTTAGTTCATCATTCAGGTCGATTTGCATGACTTTTGGGTCATTTTGAACACCAACATGATTAACAAATGTAGAGGATGGCGATGATTACTGTGTCCAGGAACAGACTTCTTTACAATACACAAGTTTTATCACATGAGAGACTAAGAAAATGATAAGAAAAGAAAGAAATAAAGCATAATATTACTCACTTGTTCACATCAGGATGGTAATTTCTTGCAAGCTTCCTATATGCTGCAATCACCAAAAATATTATTGATATTAATGGAACATAAACTGTTTCATTTAACTTGGAAAGATTTATAGAAATCCCAACTTATTTTTGCTAATATGCTGCCGTCACCTAAACCTTAAACACTATCCATAACAGATAAACCAATTTGAAGACAACTAACCCAGCGGTTGATCAACAAAAAAATTTTCATCAATTCTATAAGGTGCGGATAAAAATGATTATACCCAGAGCCAACACAGGCATACATAAGAGAGTCATACAGAACAAAACAAAACCAAAAAAGAGAGAGAGAGAAGAAGAAGAAAAAAAGAAAGAAAAGAGAACAAAATAAGAAAATTCTAGAAAGCAATGCAGGTCTACATTAAGTGAGATGTCTGAAACATTCATTAAAAAAAGTCAAGAACCAGAACAAACAAAAGAATGGCAGGAGAACATACCATTCTTTATTTCCGATTTACTGGCATTCCTTGAAACCCCAAGGATGGAATAATAATCCTGAAAGTTCCAAAAACATTTCAATAATTTACAATCAACAATAACAGTGGAAACCAGTAATTCTTCAAAAGAAAGAAAGAAGGAGGAAAAAAAACAGAGGTAATTGAAAGTCAGATACTCACACCGTCAGCTCTGACAATGAGTCTGCTACTTCTATTTCCACATTGGTTATGATGCAAGCCAAAACTATATAGGCCACTCAGGGCCTCACTGGCAAATAAAGTTGCAGAGGAAGACGCTAAGAATTTTACTCTGCTTGAACCCCTGCAGTTCATACAGAGATATTTTGTTTGACATCCATAGCTAAGCCATTCTACTCATTCAATTTGTGGTAAAGATAAGGTTGTACACAAAGAAATACAGGAACATGCAGAATATGGCATCAAGGTATAATGATTACCATCTTCAAATTTAAGTTAATAATCATCAAAGCAATAAACCATCACTGTCCAGTAATTCCCAAATAAACAAGTACAAGACGTTATATTGGCCAAAACTTAGACTATAAACAAATTAACACAAACTAAAAAATGGTTAAAGATCAAGTTTTACACAGGATGGGCATTTTCACTATATTTTCTAACCTTCTCGAGCCCTCTCACTGCAATGCATTTGTCCACCATGAAAGAATTTTTTTGAAAATGAGGGATAAAAAGATTGCAGAATCTAAAAAAGAACATACAGATAATCTTGTTTTGCTGATTTCGTTTATTTTTTGTATCTTAGTTCATGATCCAGCATTCTAATCTTTTGCATGTACACATTTTTTTATTGTGCCACCAGAAAAGATTTGGTAATATTTTCTTTCAAGAATGACAGGTTAATTTCACAAAAAAGATGTGTTAGTTGTTTGTGTTAATTACCAATCGTTTGACATTTCCAATCAGCTTAAAAGCTGACTAATTTAGTTGGAAGCACTTGCACTTGCTTGAATAAACAGAATAAAGTAACAAACATGTATCCCACATGTCACAAGATGCAATATTTTCTATCATCTCCCTAAACATCGTGCAATGACCATAAATACATAAGCCTTGCATTCAATGCCCTCAAGGATCCATAGTAACTAAGAAAAACTTTAAAACCAATAACGAAGAACTGTGATATGTAAAAACGACTGCATATTGGATGTGTAAAAAGACTATGAAAGTACAATAACAATGCTTGCAAGATGGATCATTGCGAAGATAAATACTAACAGATAATTATGAAGAATAATAACGTAGAGTGACAAACAGAGAGTATTAGTACAAGAAGTTGAAAGTGGTTACCTCAATTGGGATGCCGGCAATTTTTCCAACATAAAACATGCGATACTCCTGGGCGAGGAGTTCCTCACCCTAAGCGGAGGGCAATGCCCCCATTGAGCAACCCATGTTACACCACAAGGAATAATTGCCATTCAACTATCCTCAATAGAAGCAGCTCAAAGCCAAATTAGCGCAACTTTTAACTCCAACCACTGCTCACAAATCAAGGAAAGCTCCGTTAAACCTCTAAACAAGTCTCCAATACAGTGAACAAAAATGTAAGGACCCAACAATAAGTTCCTATTCAATAACACCCACCATAAAATGGATCGTGAAACAACAGTAGCAGTACCCGAACAACGAAGTAACAAGAGCCAACTTCCCATACCAATCAGTAAATGCCCCTATCCTAAGCAAATGAGCACCGGCGTGGAATAAAGCATGCAAATTTCGGGGAGAAAAAGAATCTAGAAAAGTAGAAAGCTACAAAACAAGTAAAGGAGGATACTTGAAACCAAAGCAGGATCTAATTCGACCTGTTTGCCCAACAGAAATGTTTTAAAAAAAAAAAACGAATAAGAGGTGACATACAGGGCGGGGAGGGCGCAAGATGGAACAGCCTCGTCTTCTGCGGCACCCAAACCGCCGGCCGGACGAAGGGGAAGGTCCGGCTGGAGAAGGGGTTCCGGGGCTTTCTCTGGTTGGAGAGACGGCGAGGAGAGGGATGAGGAAACGACGGCGGATCCTTAAAAGTGGCCTCTTACCCTTCAAGCTGTTGCACTATGAAAAATTTCCCACATAAGGGTTTTTGTTAGTTGAGTTTTTGTATATGGGGCCAAAAAATCTAAAATTACTGAATTAGGGCGACAAAAACGTAAAACTTAAAAGTACTACAATCAATGGTAGTAGTTGAATTGATGGACGATCCTACGACGTGGGAGTGCTACGGAGATAAGCTGTTTCATCCGTATCATGACATTAATTTCTCCTGTGTGTTCATTTCAAAATATAGTCTGTGTTATTCTGGCATATTAATTTTCTTATTATGTAATGTTACATCTAAGGTTGAACTAATAGTTAATGGTTGCATATGGTAGTTTTTTTCTTGAGAACTCCTAAAGCCACGACCTTGGAATAAAAATTTAATTATAATCAATGGTCGCGTTTAAAGATTATATATATATCAGTTTTTGGGATATCGATAAGCCACTGCTTGCGAATTTTGAGCAAACTCACCGCACATAGACTGAATAGATGACTAGAGTCTTCCATCAGCTCAATGCTTTGTATCATGAGGCCTTGCATGATAGATGGGCATCTTCGTGAAAATAAAGCAAAATGACCTTTATAAAAAAAAGAAGAAGAAGAATGAGAAAAAAGCAAGAGGAAATGCGTCGAGAAGATTTGATTGATGTGCTTCTTAGAGTGTAAGATGTGTTTCACCTCACCAGAGACCAGACCAGACGTGTTCTTGTGGTTTATTCATTTTTTATATAAAGTATTTCTCAAATAATTCTTCTTCCACTCATCTATTTGAAACCTACTAGGTATTATTGCAAATAATAAATGCCAAATTCATCAATATATATATATATAATGCTCAATCACCTACACTCGTCTAGGATCGTTAAGTTTTAACACAAATTGTGCACCCTTGAATGCAAGTAATCATTCAGTTTCAAGTATATACGTCTATCTATCGTTTTAAATCTCAAAGCTAATATCATAGACTTCTTATCGACCCACCTATATCCTCTAATGTCATGGTGGCTTACACGAACATGGGTGTGTAAGCGACTTGCATGAACATGGGTGTAAGCCCACACAGCATCCATTCCACACAAAAAACAACCCACGAAAGGCTAGCTAACCGAAGGGGTAAGCCCAATAAAGTCTGCCTTAATTTGAGCTTGTGGATCAGCACATCGCACCACAAGGTCTGACCTTACGACGGGGAATGAAAATTTTATGTGTGGCCTTGTCGCATATATCATGCACGCGGTGCGCCAAGAAAAGTGGTTTGGGTCCTAATACCATCTAAAAAATGTACCGTAGGCCTTAATCAACCGTTTTAAGAAGGCCTATCTAGAGTGCACATATACATTATTATTATTATTATTATTATAATTATTATTATTATTACCATCTACTTAAAGATTATTATATTCTATGTTCGATCTTAGCTGAAATTGTTCAAACCTAGATGTCTTTTTATTACGAACACAAATGTATGTAGTACTACAAGTCGATCGTAAGAAACACAACCGAGCTTCAATGACGTCAAATTTGGTTATATACGTACACGCCGGCAAGTTGTTTCTGGATATATGTCACTTGTAACGTGCATTACGTAGCCAACTTACAGAGGAGGCCAAAAAATGGCTAGCCTACAATTTCACTTTTTCGCTTTTCTTTATGTTGAGTTGTTGCTTGTTTTTTGTCTCACCGTTATTTGATTTTTGGCTTAAAGTAGGCATTACCTGTTAGGCCCTTTAGGCTAAAAAAAAATTTGTAATAATTGTCACGAATTTTAATTAATCTAAAAATTGGCTCATAGAATAAAATTTTTCTATTAGTTTATACACAAGTCACTGACATCTTCTAAGACCGATGTGAGATAAACTCAATAACTTCCCTTAATGTATTGGCAATCTCAAAATCATTATTATCTGATAATCTCACTTTTATCAGATAATATTTATTTGACAAACTTCTTTTAAATCATCATGTAGAACCTATAGATGAGACAACGACATTTACTTGACAAACTTCTTTTAAATCATCATGTAGAACCCAAAAATGAGACAACCATAATAAGCATAGGCAAAACCTGGCTCTGATAATCACTGTTCTCAAAAAAGGGACCTGTAATAAGTGTCATGAGCCTCTATTAATCCAAAAATTACTTCATTGAATAAGATTTTCTCGTTAGTTTGCATACAAGTTATTAACACTTTCTCCGACCGATGTGAGATAAGCTCAATATCCTCAACATACAACATAGGTTGTTTACTTTTAGCAACAAATTATTCATTTAAAATAAAAAAATTCCTATATATGAAAGAGCTATAACTTTCGGATAAATATGGCTAGATTAAATCAGTAATTATAAGTTTATAAGGAGTGTACCAGTGATATATAGTACCTGATGAGCTCACCAAATAACATGCATAATAGTTTAACATGCATAATATAAACTATTATGGATGCTGAGCGAGTCCGCCGGAGCGTTGAAGCAGTTAATTACACATAATTAATTAAGACCGTTGTTCACATCTTTCTCATATTATATAATTAAGAATAATTCAGTTTCTCGTCTTATCACTCTCCGACCACGGCAGCATCATCACATGCTCGTTGACTTCTCCGGTTACTCTAATTGATACCCATTAAAATGTTGATTACTTCCAGATAACAGTACTTAATGGATCCCATGCAGCTTCCAATATGTAGCTCGCTATATCATATCTACCACAAATTTAAAACAGCCCAATCTCTCATGCATTTTTATCATTTATTCTCATGCAAGCATCTAATTGTTATATACACAGATATTGTAGGGAGCTAAAAGAGGATATGAACGATCTGGGAATGGGGTTACTGTATGAGCGTGTGAGACGTATTAGTCTGACCGTGCGAAGGAAGTAAATTATTATCTGATCATCAAATATCGCCCACATGAGAGGGCTCGCATGTGCATGCTAATAATTTCCCACTTTTGAAAAACTTTGAATTTGATGCAAGGGCCAGACCGAGGTTCAAACGCATGTGAAGCGAGTTTTTGTCAAGCAGAAATGAAGAGGTAAAGAAAAATAGAGATAGGGATATGTAGAGAAAGAGATAGAGATAGATGAAGAGAAAGAGGGGTTGGTGAGAAGAACACTCAATCTCTATGTGGACGACAGAGGCTGTGCGGTGATCATGCACCATGTGGTCGATCTCTTAGCGCACAAGCCCAATATATGGCTCCGTGGTCCCACCCCTGGGCCCCCACGCTTATTCAATTTGCTCAATCGACATGGTGACCTACCATTAAACCATGCTTTCCTTTCCTTTCGCCACACATAAGTTGGGATCCTCCTTTACCTCATGATTGATGAAGCTATAGGTACCTTAATATAACATCACAAGCGAAACAAGGATGTACATGATATGTAAGTAGTAGCTTGACCTGTGATGCAAGATCTAATGTTGGGATACATAATGAGTAATTAGCTCATTATGAAAGTGCATGTGGGCTAGCAAGGGACATCATGTTGTTGGTTAATTATTATTATTATTTTGATTATACATTTAGTGCATTAGGGAGTGATTTTGACTTTGAAGAATGTAATAGTTAGTACATAGAGATCCATGTTGGAACTATCTAATTAATTTCGCCAATCTTCTTGCTCACCAGTCAAATTCAGCAGTAAAAATAATTAACAACATTGATCATAACAAGCAACCTAACTTTAATATCAGATCTGATTTATAAGTTAAGACTGCTGCTGATCTTGTTGACATTGTCACGAGTCACACTTTCGTCTGGTTTAAGCTAATGAGACTGGCAACGGCGCAGGTTGGCGGTCATATCATCATGCCGTTTATATGCAATTGTCACGTCGGTGGTGGAGTTGTAATTAACGAAGGAGGTGCTGGTCTCGCAACACTAATATGACATCATCAGACGAGCATGCAGAATCCATCAACGAGTGACTATAATTCTTTTTTCAATGTAACGAGTGATTGTTACGGCCAAAGTTCATAAAGATTATATTTCATTCTAAAGAAAAATTTCATCCACGATTTCCAATTTTAAAATTTAATGATTCATTTCATTTGACTAGAGTCAACAACTAATTAACAACTCTTTGAAAATTATGTACATAATTAACAACTTATAATTTAACTACATCAAAAGTATAACTATAATTATAAGCAATTTAAGATAAATAATTATTGCAATTTTCATGGTACATGAAATAATATATGCCTAACACACTGCATACGTTACATTGCATATGTTACATTTATATATATATATATATATATATATATATATATATATATATGAAAGTCTATATTTGTGGTCCCTTAGTAAATACATACATATACTCTGCCGTTGATTTAAGAAAAGGCCTGTGTATCCGGATCAAGTTTCTTTTGAAATTCAGATGTAAGGATCAGTAATCAGCGTAAACATTAATTAGTTAAGATAACTACAATGCCTCTTAAATATTTACTCGTAAATATGATGTACATGTGGAAACGCACAGGAAAAATAGGCGGTAAAGATCACAATACTAAAGCTACATATATGCACAAATTTAATTAAGAGCAAAAGATGCCTTGAAAAAGAAAAGGAAAATAACCCTAGCCAAAGGCCTAATCGATTGCATGTGTATGGACTAAAGTGAGAAGTCCAACTTTCAGAAACTTTGCGAGGGTAGAGAATGGTGACAATAGAAAATTGACAATGGCCCTTTTAAGAATCCACAAAAACGAGTGCTGCGGGGCTAAAAACATTGACTTTGTCATGATCACAGATTCGCAATAGTCGTTTAGCGTGGATGTAAAATTTAGACGTTGAAGAGACAACAGAGCACGACAAGGCGGCCCATAGAACAAAGGAACCCGGAGGCCGGAACTCGTCCATACAAAATTAGACAAAATATTAGCTATGCCATGTCATTTTCTAGGACAGCTGGGTTAGCGTTTAGTACTTAAAAACTTTGCAGTTTATTTCTTTATTATTATTATTAGCATTATTATATTTTTTCTCTGGTCCATTTTTACACAAGTACTGCTATCATGGAAGTGATCGTTATAGAGAGGCAAACAACATCAAATGGCAAAAAATTGTTTGTCCTCGTCGTGTGATCACACCAGGCAAATAGGTTGCTCTCAGTACTGTCACTCGAACATCACTCAAATATTACCGACACGCATTTATAACTTGAAGGGGCACGGCCTCGGGGTGGGTAGATCGAGCAATACATCGGAGGCGCGGTTGATCGGAATTGAGATCACCCCGTATTTATAGCACGGTGGCAATATGTTTTGTGTTTGCCATTTTCTTCTAATAACAACAAGATGGAAATGTGACCCCTGACCATCCATCAAACTGTTACACGTGTTCGATTGGAAGCTGCTACTGTTTAACATGGCGGCTAAGATCATGTTTAAACATGATTTGACTTGCTTCATACGTTCAATTGGATGGAAATGTGACCCTCCATCGAGTGCAACCTCACTGTTCAATGTATAGTATGTTTCGCCTTCGATCAAGACACCTTTGGTATCGTGAAAGGACAGTTGCTTGAACCTCATTGATCTGATCACCGATCATAACGTTATGTTCAAGGATAAATGGCCAAAGACACGGATCTGAACCGTATTGTTTTAGGAGATTTGCCCATATGTCTCGCTGGTGGAGTATTCCCCATGTAAATTGGTTTTTCTTAATCTCATAGCCATGCTAGTGTAAATTCTTGGTTTGGGACTACAAGTTTCTTAAAACTTCTGGTCACGTTGGGTCACGTGGGACAACAAAACCGGCGCAAAAAAGATGATCAAAGAAATAGACTAAGTCTTAATTAATTCTTATTTATGCGATTACCAATGATAAATTTTAAATACGACCCTGGCCTCTCTTAATTTGTCCAAATTCAACGATACAATTAATACGGATGATTCAAAAATAAAAGATGTGAATATAGTCATTTGCAAAATCATGATTAGAGATTGTTAATTGCTGATGGTATTTTAGTTCTAATTCCTATCTGTTTTATGATACTTGGTATTCATAGTATATCTAACAGTGTTAATTAATATACATGAGACTAGCTTATATGTTCTATCCCCAAGTTCGTTACAATATATTTATATATCACACAAACTGACCTCTTCTTTTCTTGACACCGACAATAATCGGGGCAGAAGGCCACGCAAAAAGAAAGAGGCATATAACTATTATAATTAATAGAATAGATATAAGACATGATTAATTATATTAGTGGTGACCAGTTATCATTCTTCTGCTAGCTTGACGACTCTATTCAATGTGATATAATATTATATAAATTCATTTCATATTGACAATTGTTGGCTTGCATTTCGCATAAATTTAGCTTTGGGTCTACTATTTCGGCATTGGACCTCAGTTTTCAGCTCGTGGTCCATGCTTAACTAAAATCATCAATTTGTCAACCAATTAACTATGACTTAAGAGGAAAGGAGTATTGAGGGCTTTAAGAATTTGGTCAAATGTTTGATCAACACTTTTTGTTCAGTACTGATCCCCTCGGTCCGTAAATGCTCTTAAATCTTCAGTACTTACCTAGTTGACCCCAATCTATTCTTCTTTTTTTTTTTTTTGAGTCTCTCAAAGCCAAAACATAGACAGTTACACAAAATATGACAACCGCATTTTTTTGTATGTTCCATCTTAAGACGGGCACCCATGAATTATAGGAAATTATATCAGTTTTTTTGATCGGACAGCCTTTTCTAATTAAGATATACACATAACAAACTATAAACTCATGCGATCTGCGAGATATATTTAAAAACTTACTGACATAACATATATTAAAAATATATAAAATATTTTCAAAAAATATAATTATGTTATTTTTTAAATAAAATAATGATTATTTATTTATTTTAGCAAAAATGTACTAATACAGTTTCATGCAAATATTAAAAATAATTTTAGCTTTACTAAGTAATTTTTTAAAATAATTATATGAAAATTTTATTTTTTTTATTTACATGAAATTATACTCTAAGTTTTCTCTTAATAATAAATAACAATGTATAATAAATAAATAATTAAATATAAATAAAGAATTAATTAAATATAAATTGTAAAAATCTACATTAAGAATGTATATTAAATAATAAATTTAATTTGAATATTATAATTATTAAATTTATCAATATTTAAAATTTTCAAATTTAGGTAGAATTATACTTCAAAACTTTCACAGTAATAATTTCATAATACGTATATTTAATAACAATTTTATTTTGAGTTGTATAATTATAAATATATTAAAAATTATCAATACTTTATGATTTTTAATTTGGGTAGAATTATGTTCGAGTGATTTCCTAGTTAAATAATAATAATAATGATTTTAAATTAAATAGATATTAATGGGCTCATTAAACTATTGAAGGCTAGTACTTTTCATATTTCTAATTTGGACAAAATTAGACTTAAATACTTTACCAATTAAATAATAATAATACTAATTTTAAATTAGATAAGTATTAATAAACTCATAAAATTATTGTGGGTTAGAATTAACGATAACACAAGAAAATCGAAAACACACTGAGAGTGAAAAACTCCCAACCATGTATAAAACAGGCAAACATGCAAGAGTCAAAGATTTTGTATAGTTTGTTGTTATTGAGGAGTTCAAAATATAGATTGCATAGGCTACCCTTATTGGGGAGTCCAAAATATACTACCTGTTTTTATATCAACCCAATTACCATAAATAATGAAAATATACTTTTAACCAATTTAATAGTTTAGAAAAATATTTTAACGGTTTTTAAATCATGAGTAAAAAAATTAATCCCGATAGATAGGCCCTTACCATCTAAACTAAACTTGCAAATCCATCTTTGGTGAGTCGATCACGGGCTCCGTTGGGAAAAACATTATTCCAACGCAGCCCAAACGCACAAGCCACCCGGTCCCGGCCAGTACGGCCGCCGCCGGAGCGAGGACGAAATGACCGAAAAGGGCATGGTCCACCGACAGGTCCTTGCGCGTGATCCCGGTCCCACCCCTCGCCTCATGCACTCACATTCTCTAATGAATTCCTCCCACGCGACCAAGACACCGAATCTGGGACCCACATCCTATTTTATAATCACGGCGACGCATGTGACCCCTCTTCCCCGACGACCCCACCCCACCAAAACTATCACGTCCCATGCCCACCAAACTATAAGTTACAAAAAAAATATCCTTATTAGGCCTTTTGTTTCTTTCACAATATGATTTTTATCTTGTCCAATTTTAGCACCGATCAATCAAAACTCGAATTTAAAAGTATAAGTAACCTGATGTGGTAAGCGTTCAATCAATCTACGAAGATTTTGCAGCCATCTCCCCAACCATTTCCACGGTGTGGAGCTCATCCTTCATTATATATATACATATGCACACTATAAATGTATCTAACTCGGCCAACGTCCTCGACCAGTAACTGTCATAGTATCACAGAAAATAAAAAAAATGCGTGATCCATCGTTCAACTCGTATAATAATCCAAACTTGTACCATGGTGGACTCCGCAAGTCATGCTCAAGCTCCGGATTTGCGCTAATCAAATCCTACCACCAGCCTCAAACCCTATATATATATATATATATATATATATATATATATATATATATATATATATATAAACCTTCAAATTTTGATTTGGCCATCCAATTGCAAAGATGGCCTCCAAGATTTCCAAATTCAGCTACGTAGCAAAAGAAAATTGTCGATTGTAGCCATCGTCGGCCAAGTTGGTCGCCGCAGATTAAACCTGGTTGTCCTCTCATTAACAGCGAGACCTAACCGACTGTAGCTAAATCCAGCCATACTTGATATATTTTTTTATTGTACGACCAGATGTGGCGATCGCCAACCAGGTCTATTTGTTGTGGGCGAGGCTAAGTTGCCTCCTTGCCACATAAGGCTGAGGGGCCAGATTTATGGGTGCGTGACTTGATTTGGCCATCGTCGAACGTGGTCTTCCTTATAATCAGACAACATAATTTAAAGTTTGGGGCATGAATTCCTTATAGGGGTATAAACAAGCCGAGTTGAGCCGAACAAAGCAGGGTTACTTTTGATTTTGATGTGATTTTTGACAATCATATTTGTGCTTGTTTGAAAGTTTCAAGAACTTTGATGTATTATAGGTCAAGTCAAACTCGTTTAAAATTTATAGTGTTTGGGTTTGATTTGTGTTTGGTTCATTATATTTTCGAGCCTAGTTTGAACTGAACAAATATTTGTGTTTGACTCGTATTTGACTTATATAAAATTAAAACTTTTTTTATAACACTATATAAATTTAATGTGACCTCAATAGTATTGACAAACTTGAGTATTTTTCAAGTTTGAACACATCAAACTCGAGTTTAGAGCCAAGACCTGCCGAATATTCTTTAACTCATACTCCGTTTGTTATTCAACGAGCTATCCATTGCTATCAATTTCAAGCCAAATATTTTTTAAAAACATAAAATTAATGAATATGATTTCAAACCATATTGAGCCGAATGTAAAATACTTTTAAACAAGTTTTCTTATTTACACCCCAAAATTTTTTTATCTAGGGTTAAACAATTCTTTTATATATATATATATATATTCGGTTTTGGATGAGTGGCGAGGGCGCAGTTACTGTTTCCCCCTCTGAATAGTATTGTCTTGGACTCTGTCGTCGCCTTCTTTAATGGTCCTTGAAGGCAATTTAAATACTAAGTTAACACGCGGTTTGCGGAAGAAAAAGTGGAGCACTTCTTGCTTGCTGTCATTTGTGTTGTTTTCCCATCTCCTTGTTTGTCAGTAGTAATCATATTATCTCTGACTATATATGTATAATCCAATCCCATTAACATTTAACCAGAAACCCAGATTGACAAGTAGTGTGACATGAGTAGTGTGCAGTGTGCTACACTGAAGTTTTGATCTGTCTTATGAAGTGAGTTTGTGTTAATCTAATTGCTGGGCTTGTGAGTGTACTGTGTGCGCAGTGCTGCAATAGTGGAACGGCGGGATGGCCACGCTCTGAATAAATACCTTCTACCTTCTCCTCCTCCTATAATAGCAGATTTGTCCTTGGTAGGTCCGACGCTTTCTCTCTCCTCACACTCACGCTTCTCGTCCGTCTGTCTCCATCGTCAGCATCGTCCCTGCAATGCCCCGTGAACGCTAGTGCCCTTCCATTTCTCCTCCAAGGTGACCGGATCTGGTCCTAGTGTTCCTTTTAACCCTGTTTATGGTATCAAAAAGTTGTAATTGTTGGGTGTTGGTCGAAGTAGGGGAGTTTGGTGAAGTGTTCTAATCTTGGTTCAGAAACACGGGGGAGGGGGAGCTATGGCTCCGCTGCACCGGGGGATCGTCGGGTTGCGTGTTAGCGACGTTGGACGGGATGGGTCGGATGATGACTCGCAGATGAAGGACAGGAACGACAAGGAAGAGGTTGGGGCGAGAACCGCCCGCTCCTTTCCCGCCGTGGACGCCCAGTCTGCGCCGTTTCGATTTCTTGCGAAAATAGTGCTGCCAGTCTATTCCAAGCCCAGTCCCACCGAAAATGGCTACGGATTCGAGTCGCCGAGCGCCGCGACGGCGAGGACTCGGTTGAATTTCACTCTCTTTTTGCTCAAACTGAGTCTGGTCCTCATCGTCTTGCTTGCCTTCTCTTGGTCTGTGTGGTGGACGATCTCCATCTCCAACTCGTCGAGAGGGAACGTTTACAAAGGGTATAGGAGGTTGCAGGAGCAGCTCATCACCGACCTCGCCGATATCGGGGTGCTGTCGCTGGGTCTTGCCAAGTTGAAGGAAGTGGAGTTCTGCTCCCCCGAGTTTGAGAACTATGTGCCCTGCTTCAATGTGTCCGATGCGGCGGATTTGGATGTTGCGGGGAGTGTGGAGTATGAGCGGGTGTGCACTCGCGGCTCTTCGCTCGGATGCCTGGTTCTTCCTCCTAAGAACTACCGGATTCCTCTCCGGTGGCCTACTGGGAAGGATGTGATTTGGATTGCTAATGTGAAGATCACGGCCCAGGAAGTTCTTTCCTCTGGTAGCTGGACAAAGAGGTGATTTTTTCTTCTTTTTATCATTAATCAAATAGCTTAATGTTCTTCTATTGCATAGCTTGAGCAGGATTTTATGGTTGTTTAAATAAAATTGGCTAAAGGTGGGGTGTTATATCAGGTGATATAGTATAACTTCTTGTGCATTAATTTGATGATGCAGGATGATGATGCTGGAGGAGGATCAAGTGTCATTCGGTTCGGATTCTTTGATGGTTGATGGAGTTGAAGACTACGCGCATCAAATAGCAGAAATGATTGGGCTGAGAAACGAATCATATTTCAATCAGGCTGGGGTAAGTTTAACTTCATTGCACTAGCTAATTTCTCAGCGAAATGGATCATATTACCCTTGTGTGCTTAGGGAGAAGTCGTCCATGTTTGAGTATGGAGAATTGTCACCTATTTTAGTTAACATAGATAATTAGGTCCACATGGTGGGTGTATGGATATTTTAAGCGTGTATTTCGTAATCTTTTGGGCTATTGTTCACAATTTCATTTCATGTAAGTTGCTGATGGTCATTTTATTGGGCGTGTTTGCGTGGTTTATTTTTCTCGGTTGGTGATGGGAATTTTGTGACGTTAATCTTCTTATCTTGAGTAGAATATGCCTTTTACCAAATGGCATATGATTTTTCATTGAAGTCAATTTGAATTGACTTTGGTTTCTATATTTCAGGTTAGAACTGTCTTGGATATTGGGTGTGGATACGGTAGTTTTGGTGCCCATCTTTTTTCGAAGCAGTTATTGACCATGTGCATTGCAAATTATGAACTCTCTGGTAGCCAAGTTCAACTGACTCTTGAGAGAGGTCTACCAGCTATGATTGGTTCATTCTCCGAAAAGCAGTTGCCTTATCCTTCTCTTTCATTTGATATGGTACATTGTGCACGATGTGCTGTCGAATGGGAGCAGAAAGGTAATTTTTAAAACCTTTTCCTTGACAGTTGGATATTATATATTTGTTGGTTTCTGGGAAAATAAAGAATAGAATTGTTTTGTTCTACTCCGAGAAGTCATATGTCTTGCATGAGGTGTGATAATTTTCAAACATTCAGCTTTTCTAATTAGGGCTATATCTGTTTCCATGGAAGTAGTGCTCTCATTTTGATTGCTTTCAAGTTGAGTTGGCTTCCCTTTTGTGTTCATATAGAACCTAGGGATCATGCGGGGATATCGTAATATTTCTTTTAACTGCCAAGCTCTCCTATTGCTCCTGATTAAATAGATGTTCAGATTCCCAGTTCTCATTTACTCATCTGTTTGTTTGATTTTCAAAATTAAGCCAAACTTAACATCTCACAGCATATTTGCTGATCAAAATTTTCATATATTTTCGATGTCCTGGGTTTTCTTTTGTAGTGAATATGAAAGTAGTCCTTTTTGGTTGTTTCTGTTGTTGGAATAACTGTAAAATGCTTCATTGCATGTTCAGATGGAATTTACCTGCTCGAAGTTGATAGACTTTTAAGGCCTGGTGGTTACTTTGTCTGGACCTCACTGGTGACTAACAATCAGAGATCTCTGCGTAATAAAGAGAACCAGAAGACATGGAAATTTATACGTGAATTCACAGAAAATTTGTGCTGGGAAATGTTGTCTCAACAAGATGAAACTGTTGTATGGAGAAAGACAACAAAGAAGAGCTGCTATTCTTCTAGGTAATGCAGTAAGCTAGTCCAATGTGTTTAGATGATGATGTTAATTTATCTGACTAGAATGAATTTAAAGTGACCCTTGGTTAGCATCTTTACAGAAAATCTGGAGAAGTTCCCCCAGTTTGTGGCAAGGGTCACTATGTTGAATCTCCCCATTATAGGCCACTTGAATCTTGCATAAGTGGAACTCAAAGTCAACGATGGATTCCCATAGAAGGGCGAACAATCTGGCCATCTCAAGCTAGGTTAAATTCCTCCGAACTCAAGCCCCATGGTAATGACAGAACAACTCAACTATTTGTCATGAAAGGAAGTTTGTGCTGTCACTAAAAGTTTTCTTTTTATCAGGTGTTTATCCAGATGACTTTGGGGAGGACACTGTTAATAGGAATAGAATTATTGGGAACTATTGGTCCTTACTTTCCCCCTTATATTTTCGGATCATCCAAAAAGGCCTGGAGATGAGGATCCAACTCCACCATTCAACATGCTTAGGAATGTGATGGATATGAATGCACAATTTGGTGGTTTAAATGCTGCTCTATTGGATGCGGGGAAGAGTGTGTGGGTCATGAACGTGGTGCCAACATCAGGACCCAACCATCTTCCCTAATTATGGACAGAGGTTTTGTTGGTGCTTTGCATGACTGGTATGCTGATTTTTCTCACATTGACATAATTTCTTTATTTTGTTACCACGGGCATAAATTGAGTTTTTCTTAGGAATGCGTTTTGTATTATCTTCATGATATTGAAGAAATTACCAGCAAGCATCATATGCCAGATGTGCCCTGATGTTTATTTAAATTTGCAAGTTAGATGGATTGACTACCTTACTCAATCGGCAAAGCCTTTTTAGGATTTTGCTTATTAGTCTGCATTTACATTGTTTCTATGGCATCTTTCTTTTCTTATTTCATATTGGTCGAATATTCTGCAGGTGCGAAGCATTCCCTACATATCCTAGAACATATGAAATGCTGCATGCTGAAGGACTATTATCACTTGAATTTACCCAGTCTCGCCGCTGCAATATGCTTGATTTATTCTTGGAAATGGATAGAATACTTAGACCCGAGGTTTTACTCTCTCATTCTTCTTGTTAAATAGATGTCATGGATTCTTTGTCTTATATTGCAGGTAACATGCAATTTTTTGCAGGGTTGGGTCATAATGCGAGATACTGCTGCTCTGATTGAAACAGCTAGAGCGTTTGCTACTCAGCTGAGATGGGATGCCCGTGTAGTACAGACTGAAAGCAACAGTGATGAGAGGCTTCTAATCTGCCAGAAACCCTTTACCAAGAAATTATAGAAATATTACCATAGTTTGAAGTTCTATGTGGAGTGGGAGATTTCCTCCGTCCTAGATTTTTTTACATCATTAAAGGTTCTTCCAAAAGAGGAAGAACACTTTTTTCTCGAACAAGCAATGAAGCACACGTACAGGCAAGGAGCAAAAAAGAAAGTACAAACACAGAGGATACTGGTCGATGTTTGGACAAAATTTCCATGAATCCGTAAGGTGTTCATGGAGCTGTAATTATGAAAAACCATGGGGCGAGTGGATTTGTATTTGTTTTTCAGGGTAGGCCATTTGTAATTTACAAGAATGCAACCACGGAAGAATTATCCGATTATTTGAAAACTTGTTAAAATAAGCAAAGCTGCTGTCTTGTATCAAACAATCTGCAAATATCATCCATATGAAGATTCTTTTTCTGCATTTTTGTTTCCTTCGGTTCGTTTTTAGACATTTTTGTCATCGATCTGGGATAGAATATTGGAAACACGAGGTTGGTACTTGATCAAATGTTCCGAGTCCTGTCATGCTTCTTCCATCTGGGAATCAAGAAGTTAGGGGCCACACTGGGCAAAACCATTATTGTAAATGTATCTGCAGTGTACTGACAAGTGAATAGGTGGTTTATGTTCGAGCCTATCAGAAACACGGAAGGGTTTCTTTTTGTCTTTGGTTGCAGATAAAGTTGTGGGTAGACGCCGATACCTGTGTTTTTTTCTTTTGTCGTAGTGAATGCCAGTGCTTGTTATTCATTTCTGGGCAGTCATCTTTGAGCTATAACTACCTGGCGGTGTGGGTAAATGTACACCGACAAATCGATTTTGGAAGAAAGCTGGGAATGGGCAATGCTTCCCCTGAAAGAAGCAAAATGCAGTGGATATATCCATCTGACTTCAATGACAGGAGAATGACTTTGCATGGAATGCCCATTTATTATCACATGCTTTTGTAGTTGGGCTATATGAAGCCCCACTCTGTTTGAGATTGGTAGGAAGTGGATGTTGCCAATCAAAATTAATTTTGAGGAAGACTCGGCATGCATGTAGAGTATGGGAGTCCCCGTCTTTGAATGATTGAGAACGTATCTTACCAAGTTAGGCTTTACAGTTGAAGTTTGAAGCTTGTTTTTAAATCCCATTTTAGTCGGCGCCTCAGCTATCTAAAATGTAAATAAAACATGGTGAAATTGGCCATAGCCAAGCTCGAGATCGATCGAGTTCACGGCCACACCTTCAAAACTGGGTACCATTGGATTTGAGCATACACCTACTTGCAGTTTTTTTCAAAACAAGTGGACGGACTCAGTTAGTAGCAGGTTAGAAGTGTTATCCGGATTAAAACTATAAACATCCAAGAGGAGATGTCCTTAGGCCGAAGGGGGCGTTTTTAAAAAATTTCTTAAATTTTAACGACTAGGGCAAGCCTCGCGAGAACATTTGCAGCAATTATTGTTAGTTGGATGTCCTTCCGCTGGCGTTCAACTCATTAATGTTTTGCCATGATTCATACCTAAGATGTATGCAAATAGCGTACCTCTACCGTCTATTCTAGTTGAAAGTAGTTTAAAAATACATATTAAAATTGTTTTATTTTATTTATAATTATGACAACTACAAAAGTAACCAAGAAACCGGCCTTAGCTCAGCTGGTAGACGAGGACTGTAGTACGAAACATATTTGACTCATTTAAATGTAAAATATTATTATTATTTTAGGTTTTAGTAACGTTGTATTATTTTGTACAATTGATATAATTAAAATGATAATTTGTTCACAAAATAATTTAAGGTGATTTTTAATGCATGTACTTAATATATTTATTTTAATTTGATTTGATTTCAAACTAGTACATTATAAAAGTTTTTATATTTTAGTAATGACAATCTCAAAGTTTTGACAATTACGAATAAATGAGTACAATTGGTTTAATTAAATAAAATTAGTATTTAATATATTATACTAGATCAAATTTTATTTAATTACACTTATATAAGTGTTATAATAATTTATATTAACAAATAATGATCTATATTTGTATTGAATACTTGCAAGGTGGAACTTGAGAATTTATTTAAAAAATAATGGACAATCCGTGGATATGTTTGACTTGACCGACAGACCTTGTCGAACTAAAATTTGGACGGACACTGACAAAGGTTTGTGCAGCGATGCAGCAAGCACCGAATTCGGCTTAGCTCAAAAACGTGTAATTAACCGCTAATCCTCGTGTTTCCTCTTTAAATCTGACTTAGTTAATCTTGCGTGTTGTACCTGCTTTCTTCTTCCCTAATAAAATCTAGTTTTATTTCCTCCGCCACAAAATAAATATACAAAACAAAAATACAAAATCCTTCTCCCCCTCGCCCGCCAACTACCACACGACATGGCCAACTCCGGCGGGAAAGCTGCGATAGCTTCCAAACTATCACTCCTCATCTTGTCCACCACCGCCGCCCATCTGCGCCCCCTCCTCCCCTCCAAGCATGGCCGCCGCTACCTCCTCCACTTCCTCCGCCGCGCCCTCGCTCTCTCCCTCTCCTTCCTCTTCTTCCTCCTCTCCCGCGCCGTCCCCACTTGGCCGTGCCGCAAATCGCCGCCGCCCTCCGAGCTGCCTCACGCCTCTGCCCGCGCCCTCTACGACGTACTCTCCATCGTCGCCGACCTCCCCGCCTTCTCCCACAAGTACGACGCCCTGCGCTCCCTCGCCGACCGCCTCCTCTCCGACAACCTCCGCGACGGGTTCGGCTCGGTCAATCGCGACGTTCTCTCCTCCGTCTTTTCCAGGATCCTTCGCCTGCTCGAGGCTCGGCTGTCCGATTCGAGGGAGTTCCCTGCGGTTGGTTCCATGCTGTCCAGCGCAGCCCGGTCGTTGGGGTTGCTAGGAGGAGATGCTTCTGCCGACGTTGAGAGCGCGGCGTCCCTCTCCGGAGAGAAATGGGCGGCTGAGCTGCTCTGGGTCGCCCAGCGGCTGGTCGATTGCGGCGCCGGAGTGGAGGCGGTTCGGAGATGGGGAGCTGCCGGGAAGCTTGCCGGGCTCGCCCTCATCGCCGAGCCAAGAACGCAGGCGGCGCTTGTGAAGATCACAGGTAAGTCCCAGTTTATAAAGCTTCAATCTTTATACATCACGCTGTGGAAGGTGTCTATTTGAGTTGTGCTGAATAGTGGCACTTGCAGTGTATTTGTTGAATCATGAAATTAAAGAGTTTGGAGAAGAAGATTGTGGATTCAATCAAAGAGGCAGTTTGATGATGATGGTCACAACATGGCTGCCACTGCTATGCCAAGTGCCCAATGGTGTGGATACTTCCGTTCTGAGCAGCATAGAGAAGGCGGAAGTTGTGAAGATTTTGGAGATGATGATCGACAGACTTGACGTTAACAATCAAGAGAAGGTTTTGACGGTCTGGCTGCGCCATTTTGCTTTCAATTCCAGATCCGATTGGCCTGACCTCCTAACGTGCTATGCTCGATGGTACTCTGCATCAAGAGAAGTCGTGCTTCTCCAATGATTATAGCTTTACATCTGCAAACAGGTATAACTTTTCTTCCTCCATTGTTTACTCTATTTGTTTGAGAATGAAACTACCTATGCTTACCATTTACTGTATTACGAAGTTGGTAGAAAAAAAGTGAGTAAAATCATTGCCCTGTTTTGTTTATGTGGTCCAAAGAGCCGAATTTGGGCCGTTTTTCATATACAAAGGAATAGATGTTTCCAAAGAAGTGAAACTCAAATAATCAGGGAGAATCAACAAAAATTGGTTGATGAGCTGACCAATCAGTAGCATGATCGATGAATCTTGATCAAAGCCACTGATTGTTGCTAAAATAAGCTCCTCATTCCCTCATTCTGTACATTCAATAAGAGTAATCTGGTTCATTTCGGAATATTCTTGTTGGTCTGGAAATTGATTCCTAATCAATCTACCTTGTGGTTCATGGCAGATGACGAATCTATTAGGAACTCCTTCAAATGCTTGCAGAACTCCTTGGGCTTCTCCATATTCAAGGCGTGACCGGCCTTTTTGATTGTTACCAATCGAGAGTTTTGATCCAAGTGCCTGCAAAATTTTTCTAATCAGCATATGAAGATATTTGCATCAGAGCTATGGGAGCTCTTATGTGCAAATGTGGAGTAGCCTAGGATTACAAATATAGCATACATATACAGCCTTGATACGGTATGAATTCCATCACGCAAGCCCTACTTTGCAAACTTCAAATATTTTTCAGTGATCAATGTGAAGGGATTTACAGTGATATTTTGTATTGAGGATCAGAAACCGAAAATGTCTAGATTCAGTATTGCCACCTTGTAAAAAACATATATTGATATGGCCTCTAGGTTGTGAATTGTACTTGTAATAATCTATAAGTTGCATGCATCCGTTTGCAAATTGTGCTTGTGTGCATAACAGCGTACTGCTTGCATAACTCTTGATTGCAAACATACCTTTTCAGCCGGTAGGCCAGTTCGATAGGGAATATTTTGTCCTGTTCTCCCCAGATTATCAAGGTTGGCTGCATCCACAAGAATAAAAAGGATGGACATGATATTATTATATAGACATTCCGTATACGTATATTTGTTTGGAACACTGGATGAATGATTTCAACCAAACGAATATCTCAGAATAAAATTTTTTAATCAATAACAAGAAACAAGCATCAGATGATAATGTAAATAACGATATATTTGTTTTGAAAAGAAATGACCAAAGATCAACTCACAACTGCTATCCAGGTTAACTCATAATTAACAGCTTCTTTGATGATAATCTTCATTAATTCTTAAGAACTTCGTGGAGAATGCGGATAAAAGACTGCCATATGTGAGAGTTTGAACAAATGTTTCCAGACCAAAAAACCCGGAAGTCTTTCGTTGTCTTGCATCATCTCATTTCGTGTTTTCTTTTTTTGTTTAGGTTTGTTTTTTTCCACCCTATCATAGTTTTCCAATTGCAACTTTGCACACTATGTATCTATAATTGAAGATGACTAATTAACCGACAAACAACGTACATGAGGAAGCCAAAAATACCAAGCAACTATTACACATCAAAAGAAGGGTCTAGAGAAGGCAAAAAAGAGATAATGGCCTATAATGCGATTATAAAAACTAAAATAGCTAGAGGCATGTCTTTGTTGTTATTCGAGTAAAATAATATGGAGCACTTATTGTTGTCTCAGAACAAGTTGTTGAGAATACCATTTAACGAATGCAAACATACCTGAGGGATTTTAGGAAGATCAGAGCAGCTTCTTTCTTTTAATACGGATTGAATCAACTCCTTCTTCTCTTGAACGTACGTTGTGCACATCACCTACAAGAGCCAAGCCATTCATGAGATGGGAGGGCAGCTACAATACAGCTTCAAATCTTGTTCTGATATTAACAGCAATTATTTTATTGCATGATCAGGTATCACAAATCTAAAACGCAACAGAATGACCCTAAATCGATACTTAGGTACGGTATTCTGAAGAAAATTGCTGCAAATTTCGGAGCAATTGTCACCAAAAATAAACTAACAACACCAAATAAGCCGTCTTCTCCTCCGAAGTCATAACTATACAAACAAATATGCACCATTTGGGGATTGGACACACGTACGTCGATGAAATCGGCGAGGAAGCAGGCCGGCACGGCCATGGGCGGCCGGACGAAGGACAACCGAATCAGCCGTCGGAGCCTCGCCGGCGACTGCGGCACGAGAATGCTGGCCGCCTCGTCCAAGTCCTTCACCGGGAACAGGCCCTCCTTCAGGTCCCTCTCCTCCAAGCAGACCCCTGAGCAGCAGATCACCAGCTTCTCCACCTTCTCCGGAGACTGCGCGGCCATGCAGTAGGCCACGAACCCGCCGTAGCTGATCCCCGCCACGCTGGCCCGGCGCACGCCGAGGGAGTCCATGAGGCGGGCGACGCAGCGGGCCTGGAACGAGATGGTGCGGTGGGGAAGGGCCGTGAAGGAGGCGCCGAAGAAGAGGAGATCGGGGACGTAGACGTTGAGGCGGGCTCGGAGGAGGGGCCGGAGCAGGTCCCCCATTGCCAGGTCGCGTTGGCGCCGAAGCCGTGGAGGAGGACCACGGCGGGCCTCGCCGGGTTGGGCTGCGCCGGCACCCAGCAATGCAGGGTCGTGCCGTCGCCGAAATCGGTGGTGGACGACTTCAAGCCGGCGGCCGCGAAGGAGCGCCTGTAGGACCGGTCGCGGAGCTCGGTGAAGCTCAGCCCGACGCACGACATGGCCGATAATCGAGATGAAGGCGCAGCACACCCTCCTTCTCCTTTTTCGTGGATCGTATTTAAGGTGCCGACGGAGGAGGTCCGTGCCCTTCCATGGCCGACAAACTTGGAGGGGATATTTAGTCCGAGGAATAGATACGATGATCCGATTGATTCGGAGCGATCGAATGTATAAAATATATGTATGTGTGTCTTCGCTAGATTCGAGGAGGGATTAAAGAAAGGGGGATGTCGCGCTGGTATCGGATGTTGGAGGGAGGAATATCGGTGCGGAGAAGACGTAATTGTATTACCGACGGGGCCAGGAGAAGTTCGTGTTTGATTAGGATTAGGAGGCTGGACTGCTCACCTTCTTCGTTTGATTATTTTGATGCTGATAGGATAGCTAGCCGGTGGGTAACCGGCTTATCGTTTTACAACCCCTTTCATTTAAATTAAAATAAAATAGTCAAATATTTTTTAACCGCTGTAAAAAATAATAAAAACAATGATAAATTTAATTGTACCACCTTTATTTTGAAACAGTAGTGGTAAAAATCTTCATCGCTACCGTTTTACCAATTTACTGTTTAATTTATTTTTTAAAATAAAAATAAAATTATATTGATTAACATGAATAAAAATATTATTATTAATATATTTAAATAAAATTTATATTATTTTAAAAGTTAGTTTAACGTAAATATTTTATCTAAATGATACTAAACTTGTATTTTTTGTAAGAATTTTGTATTATCAATAACTTTTATAATTTTAGTTAAAATTTGTAAATAGTTAATTGTTTACCGTCTGTCAAAACGATCAAAACTCGATAATGGTAGACAGTAATGATTAATAGTTGAAAAATTGATAAATTATAATAGTAAACATATTTAATGGCACATTAACTATACCGCTTGCAACCCTAGTTATATAGCTTACTAGTTACTAGAAGTCTCAACATATGTGCATTTTGATGAGCCTCTAGATAGGACTTATGGGCACCTGACTTATTAATACTATTTATTTTTTCTTGAAAAATATTTTGCTTAATTGCCCTCCGGTCTAGCAAATGCTAAATAAGGCTTTATTTGGATAGTCGGAAAGAAATATAAATAACATGAAAATTTTAAATGTCTCCCTTTTTATTTTTTGTTTTGTGCACTCAATTCTTCATTCATAAATAAAAACACTATAGTGGGATCTTTATCTCACGAACTTTTTTCTTTAAAGGTGAAGAAATCATTGCTCAAATAATAATAATGATGATGATGATAATGGTTATTATTATTATTATTATGTTAATAATTAAAGTTGGTTAAACATAAAGTAGTGAAAAGATTTCCAATAAAAAATATAGAATCTATCTTTAAGATACTATATGATTATAATTTATATTTTATTATTTAATAAGAGTTTATTTAATTTATAAATTTAAAGTCTTTTACCGACATTTCACGGAGAGATAGGACCTCCTAGATTGAAGGAATATAAAGAGTTAAACAAAGAGTTGCCACCATAATGGTACAAGCACAAAGGAACACATATATTATATGCTCAAGAAAGTACATGCAGAGGATCTTCTATTGCTAAATCGGAATTTTTGAAATTTGCTGGAATTCACCGAATCTTCCGCGGAGCTCACCCAGTTGGATTTGATCGAACTTCGGATGCCGGTGAGCGCCGAATTCGAGGTTCGAGATGTGCAACGAAACCCTAGTCGTCGATGGCCGATGACGCGAGGTATAATTAGATCTGATTTAATTATTGAAATTGATTATTATTAGCACAACATGCTAGGACTAATTATTGATGTGATTAATACTTAATTATGAATGAAGTGATAAGAGACATGACTTGATGAATAGTGCTTGAATGTAAGTGATTTAATGAAGTAGATCAGGTCAGAGCATGATAAGTGACCACGACATAAGTTAGAGACATGTAATAAAATTAGTATGAATAGGATGAGCTAGGATTAATTATTTTTATGATTTTCTGATTGTTATGTTGATGGATGCTTGCATTGTGATTGTGATGTTATTGAGTTTGATGCATCATTTAGTTAGCGGGCGTTAGTATTTAGTTTTGATGTGTAGGTACGGAGTAGGAGCTCGCCGCCTAGGCGCAATGACACGCTCAGAGCTTCTACCAGGTCCGTTTAGGACTCGACTCTGTTTTACGCTCTTCTATTGTATGTTTATTTTATTATCTGCAGGATGGGTTAAGTGGTGTTTTATCGGATCCCACTTAACTCGGGCCATCTAGCCGAACAGATTTCCGGATTAATAACCCCTCGAGGATGAGATCCCTCGAGGATGATTTCAAAAACAAGATCCACCACAAGTTACCTTCGGGCCTATTATATAACTCCCTACCCAAGCCTATATATGTATATAGTTTTCGCGTTTCTGTGAGACGAGAGATGGAGAAATCGACTACACGTACCATGCAGAGGATGCCGTGATAGTCAAAGCGGGCTCTGGATTAGTGCCAGCAGACTGTTCCATTCCCGAGGGATCTTGACAACTCGGTGTTTGAGTTCCTCACACCTGGAGAACGTGGAGGTATACGGGTACTGTTAAGTACAACACATGTCTAGACTTGTGGTTTACAGGGTACTAAAGGTGACTGCCTGAGAGTACTCAGCCTTCGTGCTCAAGGCCAGGAGAAATATAGAGGTAAGGAGAGGGCTTAGGATAAAGTTTTAGGTGAAGTACTGAAAAAGAAGTGTCGAGAGCAGCATAGTACTAGCAACAGATCAGTAAGATTGGGATGCTACCGGGTCTGCAGCCCAGTTGTAACACCCCGTTTCGGCTCACCCGCGAACCGACCCGGGAATGTCACCGGCGACCGAACCGTTCGCTAATCTACTGGGTTCGGTTAAGCCGTCCAGGATCTACTCTCGGCGTTTTAAGATGGAGATGCAAACATGAAATGCATGGATGGGATGCGTGGGTTCTAACGGAGTCCTACATGCATGCTATGATGTACAAGCAAAATAAGGCAAAACAACAAATGCGAAACCAAAAGAAAATATATACTATTTTATAAAAATACGATAACACATAATAATCTACCGTGACATACAATCATTATCTCATTCTTTTTACCTGAGCCGAGTCTAAACTCCAAGGCTCCCTACTCATTCATATTTATCAGTTCGTTTCATAACAAGTAATTCACTCAAGCAAACACATCAAAATTATCATTCACGTAGCAATAACACACCGTCATTATAGATTACACGCGGCAGGTACATGTGTGCGCGGTTCCGTGCTGCTCCTCCGCAGTCCCGACAGCTTTCATCGCTCGTATTTCTCACCTACATATATATAGAAAAACCGTCAGTAACGAGTGTTACCGGCCCAGAAAATAACTAATATCAATCTGGCACAGGAGAGCAAACTCTCCTGTTGAAAGAAAACCATATACTTCCTCAAGAACTCTCATCAGGGCACATACGGGAGCCGTCGCCCTCGGGTCGACAGCGTCCCCCTATCTTTCACATTCTCATGCCTCGGCCATTTCTCTATTGCTTCTCGCGTCAAATCTCGTTCCTTTCCGCCCTCTGCACCTTCCATATTACTCCTGGCCTTGAGCACGAAGGCCGAGTACTCTCAGGCAGTCGCCTTCAGTACCCTTTGAAACCACAAGTCTAGACATGCGCTGCAATGCAGTACCCGTGAACCTCCACACTTCTCCGGGTTTGAGGAACTCAAAGGTGGAGTTGTCAGGATCCCTCGGGAATGAAACGGCCCGCACACCATTCCAGAGCCCACTGTCGACACACACGTGCCCGCTCGCGTAGCACGGTAGTCGGATTTCCCTCATTCAGTCTCTCACAAAAACATGAAAACTATACATATATATAGGTCTGGGTTGGGATTTATACAATAGGCCCGAAGGCAACGTGAGCTGGATCTGAAGTTCGAAAACAAACTCGAGGGATCTCATCCTCGAGGGTTATTAATCCGGAAAATCGTTGGCTAAATGGCCCGAGTTAAGTGGGATTCGATAAAACGCCACTTAACTCGTCCTGCACATAATAAATCAAATACACAAGAGAGTAGCGTAAATCAGAGAACGAGTCCTAAACGGACCTGGTAGAAGCTCCAAACGGGTCCACGCGCCTAGGCGGCGAGCTCCTACACCGTACCTACACAATCAAGCTAAAAACTAACGCCCGCATGATGAATCACATATCCTATAGCATACACACACAATCAACACAATCACACGTCAATCAACACACATCAACCTATATCAATTCTAGCGAGTCTACTTAAGCTAGTTTGATTAGATCATGATTATTACTTAATAACCCTAATTAGTTTCATAACTTCTATTTTTAACACCACACAATCAAACAAATTTCATATTTTTATCCTTAATCAAATCTACATTTATATATATTATTATAACACACAATTCACCAATCCTAGCATGCAATTCTAATAATCAAAACTTTCAAATAATTAAATTAAAATAAATTATACCTCGCGTCGTCGAAAATCGGCGACGGCTAGGGTTTCCGTTTCGTGGCTCGAAACTCGAATTCGGCACCTAGCGGCGTCCGAAGTCCGATCAGATTGGACCGGGTGCGTTCGGCGGATGATCCGGCGAATTTCCCACAAATCCAATTCCGCGGTTCCGGCGGTTTTCCGGCGAGTGTCGGCGGTTTTCCGGCGGATTCCGACGGTTTTCCGGCGATGATTTGGGACGGAGCAATCAGGGGGTCTATCGGCACCAGCTCGACGAGCTCGGTCCAATGGTGGTGTCAAACAGGGTAGCCGAGGCGGCGATGGCCGTCGACGGCGGCGTCGAAAATGGGCGGCGGTGGCGGCGTTCTCCGATCGAGGCTCCGGCCGGCCTCGACGGTGGTCGGGACGATGGGGGAAACGTCGGCGACGTCGAGGGGGTGGTCGTCAGGGTCACAGCGGCGGCGGCGCGGCTCGGACGGCGGCGAAATCCGGCTGGGCGGAGCGTCGCGGCTTGTGGGGCGATTCCGGCGTCGTGGCGGCGCGACGGTGGCCGGGGTTGGTCGGGGCGGCACGGCGACGACACGACGGGGCGGGGCGGCGTTGATCGGCGGCCAGGCGGCGTCGGCCGGGCGGCGGCAGCGCGCGAACAGGGGCGGCGGCGGCGGTAGGGTTTGGATGTGGGGAGAAAAGGTCGGGAGGAAGAAGAAGTGCGTGCGATGGCATTTTCGTAAATAAGTATTGACTCGATTCCTACTCGAGTCAAAATAATAACTAGTTCGTAATAAATTCTAAAAAAATCTAGAAAAATATGGAAAAATCACATAAAATAAAACAAACACAACAACATCCAAATGACATGCTCTATAACTAATAACCCACCCGAATATAATCCAACGCGTCCTAATTCGTCATTCGGCCCTAAAACTATTTCTACGATCAAACATATAAAAAGAAAAAATACTGCATACTTTCATATATTCAGATAACTCGTATCTCACCATCTTCTCGACGTTATCATCATATATTCAGGTACACCTGACTCTCATCGCTCATAACTCACGGCTGGTCTCGACTCAGCACGCGATTCATGAAACCGACTCGACTCGAACCAACGATCGAACCGACTGGTTCGGTAACGTAAAACCCTGACTCGAATCACGGGTTTTACACCAGTGGCTCCTCAGTAGTGCCCTTCAGAGTGTTCACATGGAGTATATGATGTTTTCTTTTATATGAGAGTTTGCTCTCATAGCCAGCTTGTTATAGTTATTTTATTTTCCGGACCAGTAACACTTGTTACTGACGTATTTTTATACTATATGTAGGTAATAATCACGAGTTGGAGGAGCCAGCTTGGACGGAGGAGCAATGAGGTCTTGTGCACACACATCATGTTAGATTTCTGAATGTTTAATATTGTATTATTATGTTATTATATTGTAAATGACATGATTAAATGTTTGAGCATGATGATATAATGTGAATGAAATGGCTAAGACACGATAACAGAATGCAAAATATGATCAGAGTTGAGCAGCGGAAGCGTAGTGGGTTGAGACCCAAGCTTCAGATTGAATACGTTATAAATGAGATTCTGTGTGATTGTTAATGTATACCGATATATTTGTATATATATTATTTTGACAAGGTGGGCCCATAATTGTACTTTTAGGGGAGACTCTATCAGTTTTACTTCAGAATTTTCATCGATTTTGCTCTTAATTGTGATGGTGTGAAATTTAATTTTCATGTCATTCATGTAGTACCATGTTAGGATTTTGTGCATGCATTCATTCATGACGGATCGTATCTTCATCTTAAGACGCCAAGATTAGATCCGCATGAGTTAGCTTCGGGTTAGCCGACCTAACCGGGGCCTGTAACATGCCGGTTCGGTTCACAAGCGTGAACCGGATTTGGGGTGTTACATCCTATCTTCTAAATATGCATTCATCCTTAAAAAGTTTTAAAATATAAGATTCCCTCTTACCTAGGAGTAAGAGGGAAGTAGGAGGTCGTCTCTTCATCCTAGTCAAAAGTGGCTTTCCTTGCCCGGAAGATAAGACCATGCAAGATTATCATGCACCAAGCAGTCACACAAGGTGCGTACAACACTTGTGGCTTTAAACCCACAAATCAGTTTAACAATACCCGAAAAAGGGTTATATAAGTTAGCCCCAATGACACTCAAAGGAAAATAATTTTTCAAAATTCACTACGTGAAAGCTTTACAATATTTGCAGTATTAACAAAGAAAGAAAGGAATGTTATAAGTAGGCGGTGCAGGAAGCAAAAGATTGCATGCATGCAGTTAACTCAGAGGGCTGCACGCAAGCAACAAGCCAAAGGTTGTATGCAAGCGGCAATAAAACAAAAGACCAGATTCAAGTGCTAAGCAAACTCCACTACTGACTGTCGTCAAGTCAAGTCGACACTCAAACTTGAAAGTGATCTCTAGAAGAATGTGGTTGTGTAGGAAGAGGTTACAAAAGTAATCTCTGTCCAAAGTCTATATAACAAATGAAATTTTTGATACCTTTTATAAGTGGTAGCTCTACAGGTAGCCCGGAGAAAGTTGCCTGAATGCGTGACAAGACGGGGTGTAGCCTATGCCAGCACATGTCCAGATGAAGATGTCTAGCTATATCCCGGATCCTAGCGTCAACAATAGTAAAACTTTGATGAATTTAATATAATTAACAAGTGTATTAGTCGTGATCAACTAATATAATAATGAATGGAGTATCATTCTTACATAGAATAGTTATTTACTAAACTAAGATTCTTTAGAGCAAGAGAAAACAAATTTTTATGATTTTGATCTAGCTAGATTCTAATCTAAAATAAAATAAAAAGAAAACAAGGCATGATCTAAGGATTAGATTTTCTCAATTTGTTATTACTAAGCTAGAGAATAGAATACTCTTAGACTAATTAGTCAACAAAATAGTTATAATCATATAATTAATTATTACACTTATGAGACACTAGAATTCCTATTATATATTGCCCATTTTGTGGACTAATTAACTATATTAAATCTTCTCAAAGTTGGATATCCATTTTAGCGTACTACTCTTCATTAATTTAATTTAATATACATTAAGCTTTATGAATTCCTTACTGTTAAATTCATCTTTCAATGCATAATTTAAATTGACTATAGTAACTTCATACAACTCTTACCGGGACAATTGTATTCAATTGATGGATTTATCCTGTAGATCCTCCACATATAGAGTATAATATATTTATTATTCAATTAATTATTTCTACGTAGCTTCTCTATTCAAAATATCACCATATGTAAATAACTAATTAAATAAATAAAAGCATCAAACACAATAAAAATACAAATCTTATGAAGAAAATTATAGTCGAATTCCAATCAAAATAACTAATATTTTTAAGTTCATCTCATCTTTAGCATAATAAAATCAACTACATAAAATATAAAAATAAAATTATTAAATGAAGAATGCTTGAAAGATTCATAATAATTTTACAATAAAATAAAAAAGAGATAAGAAAATAAACTATTTTTAGATCTCTCCTCCTTTTAATACGCCTGTAAGAATTCTAAAAACCTAGAGAAGTGCCTCCAAAAAAGAAAGTAAAGAAAAGAAAAAGATCCCCAATTTTGTGTATGATTAACCTTTTTATAATTAAGAGCATTAGGGTTTTTATTGTGGAAGTCGGTTTAGCAAATTCATAATTGTCCAAAATTTTTCCATCATCCACACTTTGGCTCTCACTCATCAGCGCAACAAATTCATAATTATCGAAAATTTTTCCATCGCCCACTGTGCGGCTCTCACTCGTTAGCGCATCGATGCTAATTCTTCTGTTTTTTCTTTTTCTTTTTCCACGTCAACCCAACGCCACGTCGCTCAATGCAGGGTCGACCAATGCTGCAACACCCATTTCTCATCATTTCCTTTCTTCGCACCAGCTCCACGACACTCAATATAGGTAGGGTTGCTAATTGAGCGAGCCAGCTCGTGAGCATTGAGCGTTCGGCTCGGCTTGACTCGACTCGACTCGAAACTCGACATTTAAATGCTCGACTCGAACTCGACTCGAACTCGAATCTTACGAGCCGAGCTTGAACAAGGTCGTGTTCGACTCGACTCGACTCGGTTGTAACTTGAACTCGACTCGAACTCGACTCGTAGTTCGACTCGTAGTTCGACTCGAGCTCGACTTGACAAAATAATATAATAATATAGTCTTTATATTATATTTTATTTATATATATATGAAATATAATAACAAAGAAGCAAGATAGTTGAGATGGCAAGTATTCACCTTGATGACTTCAAGGTTGTGGGTTCAAACCACAATGGCCTCACTTTTTTTTTAAAGTGAGGTACTTTTGACTTTAAATCGAGCTGATTTCGAGCTAACGAACGAGCTAGCGAACGAGCTCAAAAAAATTAAACAGTAAATTAAACAGTTTAAGTATATTCGAGCTCGAGTCGAGTTCGAACACATAAAAAGTATTCGAGTCGAACTCGAGCATATATGTTCAAAACTCGTTCGATCTCGAGTCGAGTTCGAACGAGTTTCGAACTATTCGAGCCGAGTTCGAGCACATGTTCAGCTCGGCTCGCTCGCTCAATTAGCACCCCTAAATATAGGGTCCACGAACACCGTGACACTCATTATTTTTTCCTTGTTTTTTTTGCTTTGTATTGCCACGGTGCCAAATGGAGGGTTCTCAGTGTCGAGATACTCACTTTTGGCCAACTTTTCTCTTTATTTCTTTGTTTGAACTCAGATCTCGATGTACTCGCTCGGTAACCGTATAACTTTCAAGACAAATAAAACTCCAATTAAAACCTAATATAACACTAAAATTTACTAACTCTAAACATAAATCAAAATTCATCTAACTTAAGAAAACTGATTAAAAATCGCAAAAACCTTTAATACTAGATACAATTAAGTGCACAATATAGGAAAAATATTAATATATCTCAGCCTTATCACCTATCTTCTATATATATATATATGAGGGCAGATTTATTGTGCTCAAGCACAGGCAAGCTGCCTGTGCTTCGAGCCATCCGGCTGTTGGATTCAATCCAACGGCCGGATGAAAAAGCGCCGCCGCCGGCGCCGACGCCGCCAACCGACGCATCGCCGCTGCCGCCGGCCGATGCGTCGCCGCCGCCGCCAGCCGACTCGACCCCCTACCCGACCCGTCGCCGCCCTCGGCCGACGGGCGGCGACCCCCTCCCCCCCACCACCGGCGGCGCGGGGCGGCGGATCTAGCCGCCCCGCTTTTCCCTTGCCGGCCCGCCGCCCCGCCGCTGGGCGACACCACCCCCACCCCGTCGCCGTCCCCCGCCCGCCACCCCGCTGCTGGGCGACACCACCCCACCCCGTCGCCGTCCCCCGCCCGCCACCCCGCCACGCCCCCGCCCCGTCCCCCGCCCGCCACCCCGCCACGCCCCGCCCCGTCCCCCGCCAGCCACCTCGCTGCACCACGCCCCCCCCCCCCATCCCCCGTCCCCCACCCGCCACCCCGCCGCGCCCCCTTCGGCCCCCGCCCGCCCCCGCGTGGCGGTTGGTGACCACGCGGCTGCTGCCCCCCGGACCAACCCCGTCCCCTGTCGCCGCCGCCGCCCCCCCCCCGGCCGTGGCCGTGGCCGGGCCCCCTTCCGCCCCCTCCGCCGTCGCTGCTGCGGCGCGCCAGTGGCCACCCCTGTTTTTTATCTTGGCCGTTGGATGCTAATCCAACGGCCAAGATCAAACGAGCGCAAGCAAGCTACCTGTGCTCAAGCACAGAAACCTTATTTCCTATATATATATATATATATATATATATATATATATATATATATATATATATATATATATGGGCTTGGGTACCCTGGGGGTAACCTAAGACAAATTTTCTGCGGTTGCCCTTCCTCTGGACCGTCCGATCACAAGGACGGTCCAGATTTGTTGAAGTTTTTAAAAAACCCTACGTGCTGCCATCTTCTCTCCGTTTTGTTTGCCGCCGCCCATCCTCCCCGACCCGTCGCCGCTGCCGCCCCTCCCCACGTCGTCGTCCTCCTCCTCCCGACCTGCTGCCGCCCCTCCCCACGTCGTCGTCTTCGACCGGCGCCCTCCTCCCCGACCTGCTGCCGCCCCTCACCACGTCGTCCTCCTCGACCTCTGCCCCCCCTCTTCCTCTTTGTTTGCCGCCACCCATCCTCCCCCGACCAGCCGCCGCCTTCGCCGCCCCTGCCGCCGCTCGTCAGTCCTCCTCCCCGACCTGCTGCCGCCCCTCCCCACGTCGTCCTCCTCGACCTCAGCCCTCCTCCCCGACCTGCTGCCGCCCCTCCCCACGTCGTCCTCCTCGACCGGCCCTCCTACCCGACCTGCTGCCGCCACCGCCCATCATCCCCCTTCCCCCTTCCATCTCGTTTTCCCGTCGCCGCTGTTGCCACCCTTCCCCTTCCCCATTCCTCCCACTCCCGCCCACGCCGCCGCCGGCCACCTTCCCCCTTCCTCCTTGTTCTCCCGTCGACCTCAGAAAATCTTTCTCACTTGTTCTTCCGTCAATGACGCCGCATGACAATGGCCAAAAATGATGCAGGAGACCATTTTCGTTTACTTGCCATCTGCTTAGGATTTGAACTTCTTAGTATGATCATCAGTGAGGTATTACCTTCCTTCTATTTTATTTGTTTCATAAAGAACTTATTTTCAAATGACAATGCATAAAGTAATTATCCCAAAGTCTTAGACCGTTTCCCATAGCCACATTTATAACACAAGAAAAGAAAAAGAGAAGTCAGCTTATTAACCGTTCACCACCTGCGTTGGTAGAAAAACCACCCTGTCGTCTCTTAGTCTTTAGGTCCAGCTGCTAACCTACGGAGGCAATTCCGCGTTAGTGATTAACCACTAAGCCGAATAATTAAATAAAACAAGTCCATAAACTCCCTATCATTATCTATAATATTGGCATTTGTGACCATTCCAACATGACCATTTATTAGCTGATGGTTCAGCCCACCATGTCCATTAGTTGGCTGATGGGTCAGTCCACCATGTCCACCTATTGGGTGATGGGTCAGTCCATCATGTACATTACCGGCTGGCGAGTCCAATCCGCCACGTCCGTTATCGGCTGGTGAGTCCAATCCACCATGTCCATTAGTTGGTTGATGGGTCAGTCCACCATGTCCATCTATTGGCTGATGGGTTAGTCCACCATGTCCGTAATTGGCTGGCGAGTCCAATCCGCCATGTCCAATTTGTTGGCTGATGGGTCAGTCCATCATGTCCATTACCGGCTGGCGAGTCCAATCCGCCATGTCCGTTATCGGCTGGTGGGTCCAATCCACCATGTCCGTAATTGGTTGGCGAGTCCAATCCGCCATGTCCAATTTATTGGCTGATGGGTCAGTCCATCATGTCCATTACCGGCTAGCGAGTCCAATCCTCCATGTCCGTTATCGGCTGGTGGGTCCAATCCACCATATCCATTAGTTGGCCGATGGGTCAGTCCACCATGTCCATCTATTGGCTGATGGGTTAGTCCACCATGTCCGTAATTAGCTGGCGAGTCCAATCTGCCATGTCCAATTTATTGGCTGATGGGTCAGTCCATCATGTCCATTACCGGCTGGCGAGTCCAATCCGCCATGTCCGTTATCGGCTGGTGGGTCCAATCCACCATGTCCGTAATTGGTTGTCGAGTCCAATCCGCCATGTCCAATTTATTAGCTGATGGGTCAGTCCATCATGTCCATTATTTGATTATGAAGGGCATAGCCCGTGTCAGACTGAGTCAATTCCTTAACCCCGGTTGCACTTAGTGCATGGTGGTCGAATCTGGGCTCAGGCTGACCACGTTATCCACAAGGGAAAATACAACATTTTAAATAATTTTACGGACCTGGATATTTTGAACTTGCAGCTGCGACCAATGATCTTAATCTGAACGAAGACATAAAATTATACATAAGTATAATTTTATTCGAGTAGAAATGCATGTAACTAAATGACTAATATATATTACTATTATTATTAAAATAATAAATTTATTTACCTAATATTAAATTTAATATGGTAAAGGTAACATCTTTATTTATTAATCACTTATAACCGTCCGATTTAATTTAATCGCTTTTATTATGCTGATTAAGTATCGACAGTTTCTCATTACCGTATTTTTTATTAACTATGTCCATGTTGACTTCATCAAATAACTAATTAGTTTAGTAACTCTACCCTAACAAATTAAAATAATTATCTTTAAAGATTTATTACGTGTTCGTATTCTTGTTTAACTCAAGTTGGTATCGAGTCAACCCATATTTACAAAACTGCCACCCTCCTCCTCCTTCTTCTTCTTCTTCTTCTTCTTCTTCTTCTTCTTCTTCTTCTTCTTCTTCTTCTTCTTCTTCTTCTTCTTCTTCTTCTTCTTCTTCTTCTTCTTCCCGTCGCCACTCTTCTCTGCACCCAAAACCAGCACCAAAACCAGACCCCTTCTTCTCCGCCCCTTTTCTTGGCACTCAAACCCTGAATCACGTCCTACCTCAACTTCACCCTTCTCCACCAACCAATTGGAAGTCTAAAGTGCGTGTTTTACAACAGTTAACCAAGACGACCATGTGCTGCACCATGGCGCCCAACTCCTGGCCTGTTTCTTCTTCTCCCAGCCTCAAGACACCTCCTTTCTTGCACCTTGCTCCAATTCATATGTTCCACGACCTCAGGCCGGCCTCAAAACAGTAAGGATCAGCCACCTTTGGACGTTGCATGGAGTATGGTCGTCCTGAACTCTTATGACGTCGCTGCCATGAATTCCGGCGAGAAGGTCGTCCGTTATGGACTGTTCCGGCGGCCTGAACTGCTGTGAAGGAACCCATGATGCTATCGGCGAAGCACAACCGGTGTCTACCCCTTTGAACATCAATTACAGCACCTATTTGAACCCGTCGCCACCTAAGACGGCCGGTCGCCCCTGTTTTCACTGCCATCCCCTGTTTTTGTCTATTCACCACCCTAGGCCGGCATCCACAGCCGTGAGATTAACCCTATACTGATCGAAGAAGAGAGTTGGATCATCTTCTGACGTCGGAACGGTCGTTGCCGCTGATTCCCGACGGGGCTTGCCCACGCTTGCCCATCTCGCCGGATAGGGGAAATTCGTCGGCAATTTCTCAAGTGTAAAATTATATTTGTTTTCTTATTGATTTTAAACTTTTAATCCTCACGATTATAAAACTTATTATCAAATTAAAATATGCATGCAAGAAAATTAAGAAGAGGAGATAGGAATACCTAAGGAAGGGAGAAGACACGCCGGCAACGAAGAGGAGAAGAGAATGAAAATGAAGGCTAGGGTAGAGGACATCTTTTATAAATAAAATGACGGCTAGGGTTTGTGGTAACACCCGTATTTAATTCCTTTAACCGGGTAACCGATTAAAGAATAAAATATTTAACCAGGTAGACTTAACCAGGTAAAGAATATAATATAATTGATATTAATTCTCTAACGTTCGATCCCTCTCTGCCCGAGTCAAATATATTAATTTTTTTTTCACGGTCTTTACACATTCATTGCATCATATTTTTCACATAAACGTCTAATTCTCTCACCGCAAAATATTCAACGTTTTGCGTCTCGACCCATCCATTTATTCTTTTCACATATCACTTGTATCATTCAATTTACACATTAATATATATTTTTAAATCATAATATCCCTATCTTATGCCTTACATTGTATCACATCATTTTCAATATAATGACAACATAAACAAAATATTAACATTCTATCGTCTAAAATGTGTATGCAAGAGACGTCACTACTCCTCCGTCCATGATAGCTAATCCTACTGATGATCATCACCTACATAGATTATAAAAAAGCACGTCAGTAACGAGTGTTACTGGTCCAAAACATAACTAACATCAAATTTGCTATGAGATCAAACTCTTATATGAAAGAAAACATTTTGGAACTCTCTGAAAAGAAACTACTAAAATGAAAGCATCTCTAACTGAACTGATCTACTGCTACTAATGGCTCTCTCGGCATTTTCACTTTTCACATTCTGGTCGCTTGGGACTACAATTATATCCTAAGCTCTTTCCTTACCTCCATACCCATTGACATAGCACGGTTGTTGGTATTTCTGGCTTGAACTGGCACATTCCACTCGCATAACATAGTTGTTGGTATTCCTGGCTTCAACTGGCACGTGCCCGCTTGCGTAGCATGGTTGTTGATATTTCTAGCTTCGACTGGTACAAGCCTACTTGCATAGCATGGTTGTCGTTATCCTCGGCTTCGACTGGCACATGCTTGTTCGCGTAGTACGGTTGTTGAATTTCCCTCATTGAAAACACAAAAACTACATGTATATAGGTATGGGTAGGGATTTATAAAACA